>JAMQGT020015238.1:0-59794 GCA_024447675.2 Pterophyllum scalare | reverse complement strand
TTATGTGCCTATTACTTGGTTCCGTTAAGTATTGCTAAAAGGAAGTTTTTCCTCCACTGGTGCCAAGTGCTTGCTCATTTGGGTTCATGTGATTGTTGGGGTTTTCTCTGTATTTTTGTCGGGTCTTTACCTTACAATATAAAGCACCTTGAAATGACTGTTGTTGTGATTTGGTGCTATACAAATAAATATAATATAATAATAAAGTGAATGAAATTGAATTGAATTGAAAAAGTGTTCCTTTAATCTTTTTGAGCAATATATTAATGTATTTGAGTGTCATTTTTAAAAGTCATATTATATAAATCAAGAAATACTACCAGTACTATTCTTTTTTTTTTTTTACTTAAAAGTGTTTTTGTCTAATTGACAGCCTCCAAGATCAATTTTATCCAATTGTAAACATTTAATGCGGTGAATTATTAAAAAAAATAAATAAATCACCCCCTGTACAGTAAAGAGGGAAGTTAGCTGTTAGTCCAAATGTTTCTGGCAAAGCACAGCTAACAGTTAATCTGCTTTCTCATTAGCACTCTCTCACACCTTGACAATTAGCACTCTTAACTATTAACAGCAGTCAATAATTACTGCTGTTGTTTTCAGAGTACCTGCACTATCCTGCATGCTGGAAGTCACACATCGCTGTCAGTTTTGAGTTCTGTCAGCATGATGCTCTTGGCTCTGTAACACATTCGTAGCCACTTTTTCTCACCAGTGATACGGCTGCTACTCCGGGAAGCAGTGGAAGTCCTCTGAGATTACTTCACAGAGCTTAGAATTGGCAACACTTACAATTCTCTTCTGTTGCAGTCCACCTAAAAATGACTACATCATCACAGGAGCGTTCTTCAGACAAGACATGTTCCCTGTGTGACCTTGTAGACAAAGGGACATTGTAAATGACAGTGTGCATTTAGTTGCTTTTCAAATTGTTGTTTTCGGTTTGTTCTGATGCAGGTGCGTGTGTTTCTGTGTGCATGTGTGTTCCTGTGTATGTGTGCTGTCTACTTGGATATTACTCCATCTGTCTGTGTGACAGTATCCTGACTGTGTGCTGCTGAAAGCGTTCGTTATTTTCAGATTGTCTTTAAAAAAAAAAAAAAAGCTTCACTCAGACACAACCCAGCAATGCACAACACACAGTAGTGGAATCTGTAAAGAGACACTACGAGTTTCTGGTTTTATCCTCCTGTCTCCCACCAGCACTGCAATTCGCTGCCATCAGTCTGACAATGTGAATCACTGTAATTTGCTGGAAATTAGTGATAACACCTAGTGTTACAACAGAGATTCTTCCCTGCTTACTGTAAAACATATCCATCTTTTAATCTGCCTGTTGGTCTCTTGTCATTTTGTCCTGTTCCCTCCCTCACTTCAAGTTACTCTGGCAGTCTATCTTAACCTCTCTCCTTCTGCGTCTGTGGTTGTTTGTTTTGTTTTGTTTTTTCAGACTCCAGCTGTCACAGGCCTGTCCCCTAGCAGAGGTCCAGAGTCTGGAGGCACTAAAGTAACTATAATGGGAGAAAACCTTGGTGCCGGCAGCAGTGTCAACGTTAAGTTTGGAAACCAGACATGCGAGTTCTTTGGGTGAGACCTTAATCTCTGACACAATTGTCCTGCAGATGTGCTGTTACAGATATAAAAAAAAAAAGAAAATTATTTTGCTCAAAGAGCCCGCAGTATCAGGAAGTTGTATGTGCACATCATGACTAGGTATAAATGCTAAAAGTTTCTATTCAGGAGAGTGCTGATGCCACATTTAAATGTCACAGATTGCAGTTTGAGTGCTGTCGGTTACTATAAATGCCATGAATTTTCCATGAACAGCACATAAAGTGATTTAGAATTTCTTAAAAAAAAACTGAAGAGAGACCCACATTTGCTCCTTTCGGGTCTCTGTCATCCTTGCACCTTTTTTCCCCCCATAATTTACTTTTATTCTGATAGTAAAACAATGGTTTGACTTAGCTTCTCTAATCTTTTAGCCCTTCGACATCACTGTCAGAAAATTATTAGCAAATTAAAAAAAAAAATAGAACAAGAGCTCATGTTCACAAGATAGTGGATCATTCATGTTAAATAAGAAGCATTTTTTGTGGCTTTCTTGTGTTTTTCCCCTTTGCGCATATTACTGTGAATATCCCCAAGGGAACCTTCCTTTTCTACCTCTGTCAGAAACTTGTGTAAATTCTAATAAGATTTTGATGACCTACTGCATCAAATCTTGTAATAATAGCTTCTTTTATATCTGGCCCCATCCTTCTCATTCTCCCATTCCTAATTAGTTTATCTGTTCTCCCCCATCCCCCCAAATTTTTTATTCTTAGTCAATTTGCTTCCATCTGTCTCCTCCCATCCCTCCTACCGTCTTTTAGTTACTTCTGCATGCCCTCTTTCTGATTTCCACTCCACTCCACCCATTCTAAGCCCTGCCACAGTATTCTTACTGTAATGTTGTAAGGTTGAGGAGTCAAGTAAACTTTAATGAGATATGGGGCTAATTACTGGTTTCTGCTTCTCCACTGTATTGCTGGCATGGGGGAAAGAGGGGGGATGAGGGGCTGTTCTATTACAAGCACTCTGCTAATGAATTTGGACAAACTCAGAGGGTTTGCAGGTAGATTATGAAGTCTTGTACAGGGAGGAGAAAGCATACTTTAGAAGGATGTATGAGAGTTGGAAGTGCTGCCTGCGCGTTAATGTGCACTTGGTGCACCTGTTTGTCATGTTTTGAGTGGGATAATTACAGAACAGGGCTGCTAGAAAAAATATAATAATATATTTTTTTGTTGCTTATATAAATCAAATCTCTGGGTTAGAAGATCTTGTTAAATTAATAGCTTATGCATAATAAAAAATTAGCATTTAAAAGGTTATCTTTAGTTTGATTTTTCAGCAGTGGTATAGCTTCTCATATTCACCAGTCAGTTCTGATACAGGTTTAAGTAATTGTTTAATATTGGTGTCCTTTTTTAAAAATTTTTTATTTGTAGACGGACGATGACTGAGATAGTCTGCTACTCCGCCCCTTCTCTGTCTGGGGTCGGCCCAGTTCAGATCAGCGTGAGTGTGGATCGTGCCCAAATCAGGGACAGCCTCACCTTCGAGTACACAGAGGACCCTACTGTACAGCGCATTGAACCAGACTGGAGCATTGCAAGGTAACCATAAACACTCTCCTCAGATTGTAATGACAATTTTATTTTATTTTTTTAATTCATGTCCTCAGGCACCAACCTTGAGCTTCTGACACACAGACAAGAATTTCCCCATGCAAAGCTTTAGAGCCAATCAGTCCAAGCCAGCTACAATAAACAGACGAGTCAATATTGTACTTTCAATTACTGTTCGGTTCTCTTCCAATTAGTCTGGAATTGATAGAAGAGCTGAAGCTCACTGATTGGTGAGGATAGGCACTTTTGAGACTGAGATTCTCCTATTGAATGCAGTGTTGATCCATCTGTTGAACGTCTTTGGCAGATAGATACACAGACATAGAAGAGTACTAATTAAATGGAGGAGAGGGATGAAGATGAAACAATGGCTTACTGGAACAATGTGCTATCAGAGGTGTGAGTCCACGGCAGATGGCATGAGCTTAGAGAAAGGGAGTAGGGTACACTGCAGCAAAATTGTGATGACACAAAGGGAATGAGGGCGAAATGAAGCAAGAAAGAGATAGGAAGCATATATCATCTGTTTTGCTTTGTTTGTATGTTGGAAGAGAGAATAAATTAGATATCCATTTAATTCTCTTTTAAGCAACACTATGTGGACTGATCTACAGTCTCTCAGAAACTGGTGATCAGATTGCATAGAAAGGTAGACAGAGCGCAGAGTGGTTGATGTATGTAGTTGCTGAGTATATAATGTATTGAAGGTGCAGACAGCACATGGTCTGTCCTCAGTAACTCATTATCAGTACAGTGACCTTGACCTAAGAGTGTCTCCTAAACCTTTGTTCAGCAAACCACATCGGCCGG
This sequence comes from Pterophyllum scalare, assembly GCA_024447675.2. Lineage (NCBI taxonomy): Eukaryota > Metazoa > Chordata > Actinopteri > Cichliformes > Cichlidae > Pterophyllum > Pterophyllum scalare. The sequence continues at coordinate 55,811 of JAMQGT020015238.1, read as the reverse complement.
TGCAGCAACAAACATCTTTAACAAATCCGGATAGCTACAGGAAGGCTGGGAATTCAGTAATTTTCTTCCTCCTTTGTTTTCTTGTGCCCACTGCATATTAATAGGCTTGAGCTGTCTGGTTTTTTTTTTTGGTTTTTTTTTGTGCACCACTTGCTTGTCCATAGTTAAAAATTAATCTCTAATCATCATCTTCCATAGGCTGTTTTCTCCCAAAACAACCTTAAGATGGGTTTTGATTCCATGCATTTATCTTCAGTTGATGGGGAACACTTTGAAGAGGCGTATCAGAATTAAGTTTAGCTGACAATCGGCTTTGGTCTGCTTTTTCTCACTGTTTACCATTCTCATTTTTGTTTGGTTTTTTAACACAAAAAAAACTGTAGAAAATTAAAACTGACAAACTTTATTATTCAAACTTATGTAATACATTTTTCTGACCCTTTTTATTTGTTCAGTGGTCACACACCCCTGATGGTGACAGGGACCAATCTGGATGTGGTTCAGGAGCCCCGGATCCGAGTGAAATATGCTGGCCGAGAGTCTGTCAACGTAAGAACTCCTTACTACCACTGTTTTCAACCGCAGAGCCTCTGCTGTATGTGTGCCATGTCCAGCCTGCCATCCTATATAAGCAGCTAAGTGCCATTTACTTTGGGCAAAAAAGTGTTATCGTGTAAATAATACAGTTGGCAGTGAGAGTGATCTGCATGTGTGATTTAATATAGAGTTTACTTAAATATTTTTGCCCATCTCACCTCCCACCTACCATGTGCAACTGTCTCCTTACTCCTGAACACCATTTTCACTTGTTTAAGAAAAGATCAAGCACCAGCTGGAGAATAGTAGAAGTTGACAAAAAGTATAAAAGCTTCTGTGGGGAGAATGTTAGAGGTATGCATCATTGGGGGCAAGGAGACTCCTAATGGCTTTCAATGGAAGATTAACTGCAGTCAGAAGTCTTTGGTCAGCATAAAGAGCCCTTATATAATCAAAGACTTGTCTGAAGGAAATCGTTACAAATTGCATTTGAGCCCCTGTCCTGGGGGTCCTTGTTTAATTAAGAGGATGGGATTTCCTCGGTCTGGCCTGGTATAAGGTGGGGAGGGCAGATGACTACAATAAAGTGGAGTGTGAAGGATGGAGAGTAGTGAGCCCAGAACTGTGTATCTGGTTAGTTTCTGTGCATCTTTTCTGTAAATCAATTTTTACACATGCACTATGGCCCTGAGCTACTCTGCACTCAACCAGCAGAGCTGTAAGTAAGAACACAAATGCTGATTAAAGTGATTAAATCCATGCAATGGCCAATTCCAACATAAGAATAGAGCAGTCTCAGTGAGTAAGTGGGTGTCATGTGTCCTGCCTCTAGATTGGCATCATCCCATGGCAGCATGGTAGCTCAGTGGTTAGCATTCACTTGCTTCACAGCACGAGATTTTAGATATCAAGACATTTCCTGATGTCTGCAGTGAAAACACATTCTGTATCCGCACGGTGCTAATGCAACATGGTCTCAGAATCTCAGAATCTCGTGTGTGGTGTAAGCTTTTCTTTGCAACAAAACATCAGAAGAACCTGACAAATACACACTGTGCATACACATGTTGTGCTACATAGAAATAAACACACACTGGTTTGGACAAACCTCAGTCTCACACATTGCTTTCTTTTATATAGCCAGCTAAATCTTAAAAACAGAACAGGTTAGCACACATGCACAAGAAGACCCTTAAAGCTGTGCTTCAAATGCACAATTCCCCATAGATTTGCTGTCGTTGCATTTCCAACTTACTACCCCTGAAATTAGCAGTCTTAAATTGGCCTGTCTTGCTTAATGAACATTTCTGGAATAAAAATCATAACTCTGCTCTGAGGTTTTTGAGCTCCAGTGTCCCCATGCAAGAGCACCAAAAGACCATATGTGAAATTTAAAAAAACAACAGATCTTTTCTGTTTTATCTTTAGAGAAGTGAAAAACACTTGATGGGAGAGAGAGAAGGAAAATCTGGTGAAATGGAATTTGACTTGTGTGTGGGTGCCATAGTGTCTGATATGTCAGTTTCCGAATCTTTGAAAGCGAGTTGTTCATCTCCACCCTGCCTCGTCTCATCCAACTCCCCACCTAGCGCCTTGCAAAAGAAGACTGTGTCACTGTCTTGATTGCCCCCACAACCACAGAGAATGAATTTCTATTAAATGCTAAGGTTACAATTACCTATCCTTCATCTCACCCTCCCAACCCCTTCTTACCCCTTTCCCTTTTTGTCACGGGAGGAAGGCAAACAGCAGAGAAGCCTATAGCAATAAGAGCTGCTGTCTGTCAGCCAGCCTTCAAATAATCACCTGTCTTCTCCTAAATTGCTTCTCTTCTCTCCCTCCCTTGTGTCACCTGCTCACATTCACAAAGAAACTGGGAAAGAGGAAAAAAGACAATTTTCTTTGTGAAATGCTCTGTATCTGTCACAGGATTCACAATTGAAACATTTATCATGATCTTGATTAAAGCTAAAACGGGTTATTTTCCAGCTCTAGAATATTTCCCTGTGCCAGAAAGATTACATCTACCACATTTGCCACACTTTAGGTGCCTGGATTGAGTGTCAGGCTTGGCATATCAGGTGCATTTACAGCTGCTACTGATCATAGAAGGTGTTTGGCATGGGTGTACTGATTGGCAATCTGATTACTAGAAGAGGTTGCCATAAGCAATAATAATAACTGGATTTACATGTTTATAATTTTTTTGCATATTAAATTATAGATATGTGTCATATAAGGCTACACATGAGTCTAGTATCACTTCCTTGGTGACATTTCTTCTCTGTAGTTGTGGTATTATTTAAAAAAAAGGGGGAGGGGGGGGCTGAAAACAGTACTTATAGGAAAAATAGCTTTGTGGCTCCACTAGCTAACAACCACACAGACCTTGGATAGATTGATTAGAGCTGAAGTTAGACTTAATGCCAGTATTCGCAGTTGCCCAGAACAGCGGGCAGCTAGAAAAATAGACACAGTGTAGGAGTAACCAAGTATAGAACCAGCAGAACAACCAGTGACTAGCTATGAAATGTTAGCCTCCAGATGACCTTTGACTCTGTGAGCCCCTCACATTTTTTTTCTGTGCGCATCTCCACAGTTGGCCAATCTTATCTTCACTTGCTCTCACTCTCTCTCTCTCTCTCTTTCTCCATCTCTCTTACCACTACCCTGGCCAGAGACCTTTGAATGATTGAGTGGGCTGTATCCACACAGTAGATCAGTGTAATATATTCAGCCAGAGAGGTTGGAGTGTTACTGCCTTAAAACACCCTGGCTCTATCCAACAGTAGAGAAGGAAGACAGATGAGACCAAGATCCCAGTTATTTTCTCTTTCTGTTGACCTCAGTTCACTTTATCAACGCTGTACATCGTGCAGCTTGTTTCGCCACATGGCCCACAAGAAAAAATGTTCTTTTTTTTGTTGTCTGTATTTGACATTAGACAGATATTTTTTTATTGTAATGTTCTGAAGATGGAGAGCAAAAATACATATATGTTGTTTGGAGTCTGTACAGATTAATGTCATGACTGAATATTGAGCATTTGCTGATGAGAGGTGGATGGAGCAGTAGAAAACAACCTTGTAACTCTGAATTTGGGACATATTTAACATCCATTTGTTAAAAGGCAGAAGCAGCGTAAAGTTATCAGGTTGCCCAACCCAGCAGGGAACCAAAGTATCCTTTTTTTTTTAATCTCACATTGCCCCATTTACCCATCACTACCTACTCACACATCACTTCACTTAGATTTAGATGTTACACTCACTGAAAAACATCCAATATGATAGGAGCGGTTTCCTGACAGGATTCAGAGAAAGAAAGGATTTAAGAAAGAGGGAGAGAGAGATAGAGCGTGCATAATAGGAAAGGGAGGACAGTGCGGAGAAAGGGAAAAAAAAACACACAGTATCCATCCCCGGCAGAGCAGATGGTAGTCAGAGCTTTAGTTGACTTGCAAATGCCTTGCTGTTTCATCCCAGGAGTCATAAGGATCTTGTTGGACCATATGGACCTGTCTATACCGTATAATATGTCATCATGCTAGCATTAAGAAAGTAGCCTATATCAACTAAATTTGAAATGTTCTGTCCAATCAACCTTTAGCCCTGATTAAAAACCGAACATACTGTTTTCATTGGTTAATTTGACCCGTTTCACTGTCAGATCATATGGGATTAGACATTAAACAGCAGCAAGCAGCATGGCCACGTAAAAAGCTCAATAGCTCAGCAGCACAGCTATGAGTGGATAAAATTAGTTGAGCTGATCTATTCATATATAACGCTGTATTTGCTCCATAATCATTCAGAATCTTTTCAAACCTCACTGAGCGGCACTGTTCACACACCGTTCTTCCCGTTGGCTCGTATTTGTGGATGTGGAACTGCGCTGTGCAGATTTTAATAGTTAATTCTGGTTCACTTTGAAGTGACATTTATGCATGGTAAAGCCTCTGTGAAAATGTTTTCATTAACTCTGATTTCTTTTTTATACTGTAACTTTTTAGTTGTTAATGTGATTTCACAGAAGCTAAAGTTAGTGAAAGTATGTCATGAGTCCTATCTGGCTGTGCTATCTATTTTCACGAGGAGCTTATCTTTCTTCACTGCTAATGCACTGCTACTGTGCTTTGGAAAATATAGGAATTATGAAGAAAATTGTCAAAAGCAGGAAGAGTTACTACTGAGCACTGAGAGCTTTTAGTCCAGTTACAGACAGACAGCGCTATATGGCTGTATATGTTGCTAAGACCATTGCATCATCGCCCAGGTTTTGCAGCAAGTGCATATTTCCAGGCAGCTAGTTAGTCATTTAGACATTGACTCAACTAATAGGAAATACATCACGAATTATGAAGTCCCTTTTGAATTGGTGTAAAATGTGATTATTTTACTAATTTCCTTTTTTTCTAGTTGTTGTTGTTGTTGTTGTTGTATCATTATCATTGTAAATCAAATATCTTTGATTTAAACTATTCATCAGACACTGGAAAATGTAACCTTTCATTTTAGCAACTTCTGACATTCATTCATATCATTTTCTGACTTAAGAGATGCCAAGTGCTAAATAGAAATAACAGTAATCAACATGTTAATCACTAAGTGATAAAATCCTTAGTGGCAGACACAGTACATCCAAATTGTATCTGAATTTATTTTAAGAATGAAATTCAGTGCTACATGGTGAACACAATCTTCAGTCTATATCCAAGGGCAAACTAAATAAAGATACCAGTCCCTTCTTCCACCTCTGCAATCACACTCCTGCAACTTACCTTGCACCGTGCTGGCAAAATCCAATTGGTGTACCCTACACAGAATTAGTTTGCATCGATCTCCCTGGCTTTCTCCGGAGCACCAGACAACAGGTAGGAGGCGTGGTACTCGCTAGCGTTCACCACCTTTGATGATATTTACCTCTAATTAAGTTTCTTCCCCAGAGAGAGAGCTGGGAGGGAGTGAAAGGAGATAAAAACCTCTCGGAGCAGAGTGCTGTGCAGCAATCAATCCTCTCCCCCTTCCCTCTGGAGCTGAGATGGGGAGGATGGATGGAAAACAGGCCTCTCATCTGGGCAAACTTGAGAGAAGTAATAAAAGAGCCATAGCTCAACCTCTTCCAGAGGAGACAGAGGAGAAATGCCTCCATCCTTTGTGGTTGTTGGCCTGCAGTGTTTTTTAGTGAGGCAGTTGGAGCAATTTATTTTCAATTTTATAGAGGCTTCCTCTACAATAAAGATGGATTTAATGACAGAAAATAAATCCTATTTTCTGAAAAGCATTTGGCCTTTATAGGTCAATTATAAGGCTGGTGAGCACCCTGCAGGGTTCATGTTGCAACCAATGTGTTTCACTCAGGATCGCACTTTAGGTTACTGAAAACAGAGGATGGAACAGATTATAGAACCAGATAAAAAGACAAACTGTAGCTATTTTGAGCTGTCTCAGTTTATTCTGGATGACTGAATTACAACTCTTCTTTCATTTAAAGGGGGACAGGCTATCATTTCAGATGGTGTAGATTGTTTCAGTGCAACACATCCCTAGTATCATCACAGAAAGTAGAAAGTTTTCTCTATAACATTTTTCTCTTGTGTGTGTGTGTGTGTTTCTCTAGGTGTGTAAAGTATTGAACACCACCAGCATGAGCTGCTTTGCTCCGTCTTTGATGGCAGAGTACCATCCAGGTTTGGACACTGTGAAGCACGCAGACGAGTTTGGATTCATCTTCAACAACGTCCAAGCGCTGCTGGTCTACAACAACACTAATCTGCTCTACTACCCAAACCCTTACTTTGAACCACTCAGCACCAGTGGCGTCCTTGAGCAAAAACCAGGCTCACCCATCATTCTCAAGGTACAGGAAATGCAGATTAGTATACGTTTAACTCTACATAGCATTTGTTGGTTGAAGCCACATGCATAGGCTAACAGACTTATCACTTATCTCTGGTTGGATTTTATTTATGAATGCTTTGGTTGGATCCTGATTATCTGTGTGCATACTTGTGTAAAAACCAAAATCACGCTCACAATATTTTTCAAATGTTTTGTAGTTGCTTTGAGCTTCCTCTGTAATATACCTCTCTGGATATTGTGTTCACCCTTTTGGTTGTGTTTCTGTGTTTTTCTATGTTTGTAATTGGTACAATCTCTGCTGCACTCTTGGTCAGGTTGATGTTGCAAAAACAGATTTTTAAACTCAATTAGACTCTTTACCTAGATAAATAACAGATATAATAAAATAATATCCTTGGGATTTTAATTCCTTTCTCACTCAGTCATTATTATGTTAGGATAATAACATCATTTGGTGCATGTATTAGCTTTTTCTTTTGTTATTCTGCTTGGAAAATAGAGGGCAGATATTTTTGTTGAGTGATGTATTTCGGTCGTTTCTCCCGATTACCAGCTGTTCCCACTGTAAAATACATCATCAGCCTTTCTGATCTCAGTATGGAATCCTATTTAGTGGCAGCTGTGCCCAAACCTAGGGATTTAATTTAAACTGTATTCGGATGACATGTTTGTGTGATGCATTTTTAAAAATGTTTGATTTTCGTGGATCTCTGTGGTTGTCTGTCTGAGTTTACCTTCTAATTTTTCATCCCTCTGCTCTATGCCCACAGGGCAGAAACCTGGTACCTCCAGCATCAGGAGGGGTGAAGCTTAACTACACAGTACTAATAGGAGAGACTCCCTGTTCTGTCACTGTGTCTGAGAGCCAGCTGCTGTGTGAGCCTCCCAACCTCACTGGCCAATACAAAGTCATGGTTAGTACTGGTCTGTTCTGTGTGTTTGTTATGGCCCTAACTTTCTTTCCCACTTACTTTCAATCTATCCCTGTATTTGTGATTTCTTCTTCATAATAGTAAACCTCTAAACTCTGTCATCTGTACTCTCATCATTGTGAATTCAGCTAAAGAAAAGGGGGTCAAAGCAAGAGCAGCATGGCTGTGCTCTAGATGTCAGAAGGTTCTGCCACCGCAGTTATTTTTAGTTACCTGTTTGCTTATTGAGTGCAATCTTCACACTGTTTCCCTCTCAACACATCATACAGGTGGCCATGTGTTTGCAGTCAGTATCAATTTTAGCAGACAGTGTTTGCCAAGGGTTTGATCAGAATTTTTAAGACTTGGCTTAAGCATTGCTGTGTAACAATTATCATCAGTGCTTTAATTTTCAATGATTTCATTGTGACATCTTGCCTTTCTTGGCAGGTTCAAGTAGGTGGCCTCCATGTGTCTCCGGGTGCCGTGCACATAATGTCTGACAGCCTGCTGACCCTTCCAGCCATTGTTAGCATTGCTGCAGGTGGAGGTCTCCTCCTCATCATCGTCATCCTCGTCCTGATCGCCTACAAGCGAAAGTCACGTGAAAACGATCTGACCCTTAAGCGCTTGCAGATGCAAATGGACAACCTGGAATCACGAGTTGCCCTAGAGTGCAAGGAAGGTTAGTGTTACAATAGTAGTGTTTACATACAGACCTGGTGCAGCACTGTGCATCAGCCCACTGGTAAAGTGAAGATTATACTCTGAGCATGATTTATTTGGAATATCCATTTACCGCCAGTGATTTTGGAGGCTTCTTTATCACTCTAAACAAATAATGAGCATAAATGTGTGCGTATATATATTACAGTAGATGAGGCAATTCCCAGCAGTCAGTATGTTTTAAATAATTCTGTGAAAATTTCTTCAAATCTGGGTCATCCTTGTTATTTATCACAAAAGATTAACTCATTTAGCCCTCCATGTGACCGTTCTCATCACGTAGTAAATCCTTTTCTTTTTGATTTCTAGTTTGCATGACGGTAACAAGCTTGCACGCATGCGAATATGAATGAATTTGTCATTATATTAACCCCGAACACATCCCAGCAAAACGCATATTAGACATGACACATGTCTTGTTCTTGTATTTTAAATGATACTAAAAAAATTCTACATTTATGTTTTTATACAATATGCGTGGTTTTACCTTTGTGTGTGTGTGTGTGTGCGTGTGCGTATATATTTTCAGAAATGTGTGAAATGGTAAAACAAAAGTGAGCACTGACTGCTCTCGTTTCCTAGTTGTGAGCGTCACATCATTTCCACATTGGTACTTTGAAATAAACACTGCTGATTGCCCGTGATGTCATGATTGGGGTTATTTTAGCCAGTCAGTGGCAAAAGTGAGGTTCAGGTCTGACAGTATAGAGGCGATTTCATCAGCCAGAGGGGACCTTATTACTTATCCCCTCCAGCCACCCCTGATCAGCTGTCCCAGTGTTATTATGTAGTAATAGAAAAGAATGGTCAAATGACAGACAGACACAGACAGAGAAGCAGATAAAGTAGGCAAACTGGGCGAATCACACACAGGTAGCCTTGGGAAAGAAGAAGATTAATGTTTTAACCATTAGCACTGACTTGGGGAGTACTTAGCCCGCAGGGTGGATATATATATATATATATATATATATATATATATATATATATATATATATATATATAATACACACACACACACACACACACACACACACACACACACACACACATACATACATACTGTGTTTCCATGTGTTGGTGTGGAAACCACTGAGTCACAGGGGACTTTGATACCAGGAGGTGAGGGCTAAGACTGGTTAGAGATGGTGGGGTTTTGAGGAGGGTTTTAGGAGACAACTGCTGCTCCTGTGATAGGCTGCAGGCAGGGAGCCTCCCCAAGGGCGGCGAAGTAAAGCAACAGAGCCGTGGGCTTGAACCAGAGTCAGTCAGGATGGAGCCAATTAACTAGTGCTCACCTGCAGCCTCACACTGAGATGGCACACTCTTTGGGGCCTTTGCTACAGCCAATTTACTGGCTGGTAGATAAAAATGAGTAGGAAGTGTGTGTGTGTGTGTGTGTGTGTGTGTGTGTGTGTGTGTGTGTGTGTGTGTGTGAGAGAGAGAGAGAGAGGGGCATCTTTTTTTTTTTAGGAGAGAGATGTAAAATATTGAGTTTCTCTGACATGAAGACTATCTTGAGCTTTCTGTCATCTTCATCATAGCAGCAGTAAGCCCCATGAAGATAAGAAGGATTCACATATTTGGTCCTTGGGGATTAAATAACAGTTTTATTTTCAGGATGCATTTCACAAGCATTCCCTTCAACTTGTCTCGTTTCCCTGCCTTCCTTCTCTTCAGCCTTTGCCGAGTTACAGACAGACATCAATGAGCTCACCAGCGACCTCGACAGAGCTGGTATCCCCTATCTGGATTACAGAACCTATGCCATGAGGGTCCTCTTCCCTGGCATAGAGGATCACCCTGTCCTCAGAGAACTGGAGGTAACTATGGACAGAGTGCAAGAGGCGGAGAGATAAATAAAAAGAGAGTAAGGGCAAGGGAACTTTAGTCTGAGCTAAAATAAATACATAAATGTACAAAGAAAGAGCTAAAGAGAGAGAGCCAGAGTGCGTCTGCCCTGACCACTTCCCCAGTAGGGTAACCATAAGTGGGAAATTGCTCAAGGGGGAAAGGCTACCAGTGTGCTATCTATCCTTTCTACACTCTGCTCCCCCCAACACACACAGTCAATCATGCTGGGCAACATACACACACACATATATATACACCTCGCATGCAAGCTCCCTCATGGAAAACAGGGTCCCAGCACATGGCTATTTCATCCACTAGTGGCTGCAGTATGAGGGGTAATGAAGTGAGTAATTCCCAATCCTCAAGCAGAACTTTGGGTTCCTCCAATGGGGGAGAAGCTGGCTGTTTAAGACTTTTTCCTCTTCTTTGTGGTGCCAGAGTAATGCTAGGAAATTATTTTATGTTGGATGTGGTGGTGTCAGAGGATGAATCGATCGAGTATCGAGTATAAGGGGGATTCATCGTGGTAGAGATTGTATGTAGCAGTGTCAGATAGAATAACTAGCTACACCAGGCATTGTTAAGTGGCTAGTTGCTCAGAAAAGGATAGCCATGTTTGCAAGAGATCAAAGGCAATGACGATTTACTTCGTAGAGCAAACATTTAGTGAGCCACATAAATTTGGCATTTTGTGTGACAGGTTTTCCTGCCACAGGACCCATATTTTTATGCAAACTTTAAAAGAAAAAGTGTCATGCATTCACACAAGTACAAAGGGAATATTACTTAGATTATTTTACCCATGATGCATGCTTAACATTTATACTCGACAGTGAAATGGCAGCTAACTCAGAGTACAATACTTTTTAATGGGGATGCGGTCAATAATTGATACAGATCTTCTCGGCGAGTCGTCATGAGTGAGAACTTCTTTCTGCCTGAGGTGAAACATGAGTGAAGATTTTGGTGCTTTTGGAAAAATCTTGTGTGTGTGTGTGTGAGTGTGAGTGAGTGAGACAAGGGAATAAAGAAGGTTAAAGAGCAACATACCTTTTTCAAAAAAATATTTCAGCAGCGTGTCATTAATGTTATTATGAAACAAACTGGTGCTTGATACTCATTAGCCTTAACACGTGCACTGTTACTCGCCTTTTTTTCGGTGCAGGTGTCAGGCAATGGCCAGCAGAATGTCGAGAAGGCCCTGAAGCTGTTTGGCCAGCTCATCAACAACAAAGTGTTCCTGCTCACCTTCATTCGAACACTAGAAATGCAGCGCTCTTTCTCCATGAGGGACCGTGGCAACGTGGCCTCACTTATCATGACTGCCCTTCAAGGACGACTGGAGTATGCCACCGATGTCCTTAAACACCTGCTGTCAGACCTGATTGACCGCAACCTGGAGAGCAAGAACCATCCCAAACTGCTGTTGCGCAGGTAACATGGCGATAATGTTTTTTAGTGATATAAGGGCTTGTGTCCTTCTGAATCTATCATTGCATTTTATTATGCGGACGTACGGTATATTTCCTGACGAACAACAACCTATAAATCCAGAGGAAAAGCTTTTTTATTCATAGTTTCATATAATTCTTTTTTCAAATGGTTAAAAAGAAGAAAGAAATGAACACAAAGTGAGATAAACAAAGGTCTCTCTATTAAGCACAATAGCAGTGAGAATACTTTAATCCTTGGTAATACTGTTTGCTTGGCAAAGTTTTATAATATTCAGTCAGAAAGAATAAAAACATTACTGTTTATCCACTCATATGTGATCCTGTTCTTTGATATCAGTTATGTGGATACCAAACACAATATTGGTTAGTGCAGGGCTATATGATGTTCATGGTTTTAGATGGATGGACAGGTATTCATTTACAGTCATATGTTCTTTAACCTTTTTCTAATTAGTGGATGTATTCTTATTTTCCCATGTTTCTTATTACAGAATAAGACTTGTAATTATTGTTATGGTATTGGAACATCTGCAGCACAATGAGACAAACAACATGCAGTATTTGCATGAGGAGCAACCTCCAAGTTCTCTGCATAATTTCACCCCCGTTCTCTAAATGCCAATGTCAATGTAACTTATCCTTCAAGCTAAGGCTCCTTATAAAACATTTAAAAGTGGTTCAACGTAACTTTTTGTCTCTGTGTATCGAGTATATATTGTTTCCCTGGGTAGTAAGTTCTGGGCCAAGTGTCCTCGGCTGGTTTTGGTGACTTTGTAGGTATCGAAATGTAAGTAGTTCAAAACCAAATCGCAAAACACAGACCTCCCTAAAGCCTGGCTGCTTTGTGCATGATTTTGATTGTTTACTTGACTTAATAAGATGAGACAGTGAGACCAGGCAGCTGCTCATCTTCTTTCTGCTGTTAATGCTCCTTATTACAGATGTTAAGTGTTTCTATTAAAAAAAGAAGAACACGTTAATAGTCAGGCTTAAATTAATGCCAAATAGAAAAGACCGTGCATATTGACACTAGAGTTGACTAAAGCAGCACAGCATCAAATGGACCTGGATTAAGCTGTTATTTTACATGACAGCAGGGGCTTCATGTCACCTCTAAGTTTTCATTATCCATTCTTATTAGGAACGCAGTGGTACATAATCCTCAGGTCCTGCCGTTGCAGCCTGGAGGGCTAAATGTCCTATCGTTTTTACATTTCAGTCCCCATTTTTATGAAAAATTTAAGGGATTACTGATTTGACATGGCTCTCGGGTGTTGTTGTCTTCCTCTTCGCCTATTTAGAGAAAAGCCGATGAGAAGCCAGCCAGCTGACTTTCTCTCTCACTCACACACACACACACACACACACACACGCATTCAAACGCACTCACACATCTGTGATGATAGTCAAATTGAAAATTTCTCTAAGCAGTAATTGTGTTTGTGCGGGCCACAGAGCAAGGCTGCCGGGCTGTGCTTTTTTTTTTTTTTTTTTTTTTTTTACCATTTTCCCTTTCAGTTGTATTTTCTGTCGTGCCACTTCAGTCTTTTATTACATACAACAGGATAGTGAAACACCAGCTACAGTATTATTCCAGTTAAGTTCCTCTTTGTTTTGCGGCTGTAATAAATTAGCTGTATGTTGACAGATGCGTGTGCTTTTGCATCTTGTATTTTTCAGGGTACTCTGCATATTTCTGTACATGTCATGCACTTTAGAACACATTTTACTGACATACTGGAGTGAAGAATGAATCTGTGTTGTCTGCATTGGATTCCAGTGATTGTGATTGCCAATGCACTATTTATGAAAATTATTTATGGCAAAATTCACATAACTACAGTAGTTTAAGGACATCCAGGGCAGCCACTTATTTCACTCATTTACAGTCGGTTGAAAATTCATCTAAGACCAAGTTTTCAGGCTAGCAGGTTCTACCTTTTAATAGAAAACAATACATGCAAGAACTAAAAAGATACAGAATTGGTTACATCTGTAACAGCTTTTAGCAGGCTGTTTGTGGCTATACTTCAATACATAATGTAACCAAATCATTGTGTATTAAAGCACATACTTGCTCATATGCGATATCCACGTTTCTGCCACCAAAAGCCATCCAGCATAGTGTTATTCTACGTTTTAGTACTTTCCAAGATCCCCAGTCTGCCTGTGACACAGTCCCAAAACTATTTATTACTGAAGATGAAACTCTCTACGTAGGTCACAGACAAAATTTTTCTAAAACACCTAGGTATTGTAGTTTTCAGTTAGTCATACTTAAAGGTAATTTGTGGTTTACTCAGGGACTATTTAGGCCACATATTTGGTGCTGCAGGACAGCATATAAGGGAGTTCACTCAAAGTGCACTACAGTGCCCAGATTTGTCAGCAGAAGATGTCACCCAGTGTGGCATATTTGTGTGGTTTTAATAGTTTTCAGATAGTTTATAATTAAGAGATATTTTTTGGGATCAGTTTTTTAATCCTATCTGTACACTGTTTATACATGACCTCACCCTGCCACACCACCATTCCCCAGCCAGCACTCCCTCATCCTGACCTCCAAACCGCCAATGAAACATTTCAGGCAGTGAGAGACCAATAAAATACTAATGCCAAAAAAAAAAAAAATTTACTCATCCAGACCTCCTCGGCTCTTCAGCCCCACGAGCGCCACAGACAGAAATGAACAACATCTAAGCCCAAAAGAAGCCTGACACATAGATTTGGTATAAATACACGGATCTCCTCCATCAACCATGACACCCAAGAATGCACACAAAATGCACAGTTGTGTTTTTAACGTGTGTATGTGCAAAGTAAAATGTTTATTTTCAATGAAAACTTGTCAGGGAATATTTAAAGTGTTACAGAGAGACATTATATAACGTGGTGTATGTAAAAGAGCACAAGTACAGTATATGCACACAGGTTTTCCAGCAAAGCAAGGCACCATAATTACCAAGCTTTATGTGGGAGGATTATGTCCCAGCTTTCTGTTCAGTGAGTTTGTGTGAGAAGCTGGAGCACCACGCTGTTACTAGCCTTTCCACAGAAAAGAAAGGAAAAGACCGGGGGGCGGGGATTCTAATTAAACAACTAATAAACATATTAATTGAGCACATTACACTGAGGTTTGAAACTCTTTCCATAGATAAATTTCCAAGTTACATGTGCAGCACGTTCAAGATGCTGACGGTAAACGCAGCCTCTGATTAACATTGACCCTGCATCTCCTCATACTTCTCACCATCTCTGCCGCCTCCATTATAGCTATTTTTTTTTTTTGTAATCCGCTCACATATTCTGTCTCTCACATGGGCAGATTATCTCCAGATATTGTTTTCTATATTTGAGTATTTAATTGCTGATGCACTATCTATGCTACATTGGGAATAATAATGTTGAATTAATTAATATCCATGTGCAGCTTTCTTGCCTAGTGTGCAGGTTTAAAGGTGGGGTTAAATGGAACAGTGCTGTTAAAGCAATAGATCTGATGGTACATTTGCTAAAAGTAAATTTGACCTTATAGTGACTAATATGCACATAACGTTATTAAATGGGTACCGTAACATAAATGCATCATGGAATTTGCATTAAATTTCTGTTCTTTGCCTTAAAGAAGTTGACACGGAATGGGTTGAAGAATTATGTCCCAGAATTAAAACGAATGCATGTGACATGCCCCCTGGCAGAGCAAGCATGAAAAGTAAATCGTTGCCATCTGAAGTAGTTAACCTCATAGTAGCTGAAAGGAATACAACACAGCTCGTGTCACTGAGAAAGTTTGATGGTAGGTTGAATGGGTCTGAAAGCCAGAGGGGAATTTGGAAATGTTATACTATACCGTGCAACTCGCATTAGTTGTTATGTGCTATATACACATACGTTTTACTCTTAAGCTCAGCAAAGTGCCAGGCCCCATTTTACCATCAATCATATCAGACTAGTGAAAGATAGCAATGATGGCACATTGTACATTATCTTTCATTTATGAAGTCCAAGTTCCTGGAATCATATTTGAAGGGTGCACTCCACGCTCTTCTGAGGGTTGTTTTTTTCAGAGAAACTCTGGTCTCTTTGGTATTTAAAGATTTCAAATGCCTTCTGTTGACTTTGTCTTGATGAGGAAAGATTTTGGCTCGCGGTCACATTCATTCTCCTAAAAGCTTTTTGAAAGCAATATCTAAGCTTTGTGTTTGATTTTTACCACTCTTCAGTGCGCTAAGTGGAATTGATGAAACACCCTATAATGTTTGGATTGTATTTACCACCATTAGTGTTCTTGTGTTCACTTTCTCTCGGTGTCCCATCAGTCCAGTTCTGCCTCTCTCCATGCGTATGTTGTCCTCTGCCTGTCTTTCTGCCCATCCATAGTTAATCTAACCTCTGCATGTTTCATGACCCCTACCAAAACATGCTAGGAAAGCCTCTTCTTTTCCGCATTAAAATCTCTTCTCCATTGTCTCCTTCTTCTTAAGTTTTGTCAAAGCCACTTGCTTTGCCCAGTTTCTTTCACTTTCTCTTCTTTATAATGCTCTTTTAATGGGATCACTGAGCATTGCTTCCATCACCTTGAGACTTTTCAATCTTGTGTTATTTTTCTCCTACGCATTTTTGTAATGAGATTTCCGCCCATGCAGAGCAATGGAGTACAGCATTATTAAGAGCACAAGTATTGTGTTTGGCATTAGTTTCATTGAAAGACATTTCACTGGCTGCTAATATAGCCACCCCCCCCCCACCCTAGCTGCCATTAGGAGACCAGCGATGGGGCCCGTCTTAAGCACTATGTGGGATAATGAAATCCTGATGTTCATTAATGAAACTCAATTAATAGAAAGAAGGAAGTGGAGGCAGATGAGGAGGAGGACAAGAAGGAAAGGAGGAGGAGGAGAACAAAGGGCTCCCCCCCCATCCGACATTCAAGAGGAGAGATATTAAAAGGGAGTCAGCACAGCCCCCTCACAAAGGCTTTATTTGACTTCCTTCTTCGGGACTTGCTGAGCTTATTAAAATGCTTAATAGGTTCCATTAACTTCTAACACACTCAAGTCTCATACAAGCAGGGAGGGGCGCATGGTAAGCATGTGGTGGGTGTGTGTGTGGGGGGGGCACTGGGAGGTGGGGGGTGGTATAAAGATGGGTGAATTCTTGTAGGAAGGAGGGCAATTACAGAGGGATTTGGAGTATTGTCCAAAAACTGCACAATACAATTAAGTTTATTCAGTATCAAAATACAGCCTCGGGCTCCTGATTATGTTTTCAAATTAAGTTGGTTTTTTTTAATACAGTGAAGAAATACTGCATTTGTGCCTATGTATTCTCTCGGTTGTGCATTTATGGTAGTATGCAAAAGTTTTAGCCACCCCTCATTTCTTTGTATTTTGCTTCCAAGGAGCCAGACTTTCTTTTATTTTTTAAGTAGTCTTGAGAAATAGTTCCCCAGGCTTTCTGAAGGTCTTTCAAAGTTCTCCATTTTCAGAGGACTGTTTTTTTTTTTTTTTTTTGTAAAACCACTAGACACTAACCTATGAATCATTCAAGCATGTAAGGGCACCTAACTCAAGGGATGAACCAGCACTGCTTCTACACATAACAGACAACCTAGCAAAGAACCAAATTTGAATTGTATCTTTAGACACTTACCATCATTTGTTTCCATTTCTATGAAAAATACCAAAGATAACACAGTTTGACAGGCATAAAATTATATTTTTGCACCAACAATGTGATTCCCAAAGAGCTATTTAGTCAAAAACTTGGCATATTTCAGCATGGTGTGCAGTGTGTCCTTAAAAATTCTGAGGAAACTGAACAAATGGAGGACAAAAGCAGAAGTGGCAGGCTGATCATGTATCTACAGCAGATGAACAAGTCAAGACCTGGCACAGGACCTGAGAGCTGCATCTAGCCCTTCAGTTGATCCATCTCCTGTTCACGGAAGCCTCACCAGAAATGGTCTCAGTGGAGGTGTGGCTGTCAAGAAGGACTTCATAAGGAATGGAAATGTGGGAAAAGGCTGAGGTGTGCCAAATTACACAAGAGCTGACTGATCATACCATATTACCTTTACAAACTCTGTTTTTGCCTTATATACTGTATTTTCATATATGTTTCTACATGTTTCAATAAATTGCTGCATTCATTTTCCTGGCAAAATCTAAAGAAATGAGGAGTGGCTCAAGACTTTTCCACAATACTGTATTTATACAAATGTTGAAATGATAAAAAGCTCGTACACGTGCCACCAAAGACGATGCATTCACATGCATACATGCACAAAATGAAGGCCAGATGCGTACACAGCGTGTATGATTGTGCAGCATTGTTTACTCTCTAATCTGGTACCTGAAACACACTTCAAACAGGCTGTCACACAAGTCTCCATCCTCTCAACAAACTGCCAATAGACTGGCCAGCGCTCTCGTTGACAAGGGAATAGCCTCCAGGCGTGGAAGACAACGTCAGAGCTCGACCGCACATCATTCAAAACAAAATATAACCTCTGCTCCTCTGTCCTGCAGCTGATGGAAAGTTTTGTATTAGCAAGTAAAAAAAAAAAATAGACAGACGCTCCATTCAATCTCAATTTAATGAGAAAGAAAGAATGACGCTTTATCTTGTCTCACTGACTAAATTGTTGGCTGTTGTAACCTCCCTGGCTCACACAATCCTGCTGGGACTTCTGCGTTGGTCCCGGACTCTTGCTCATAGCCCTCAAACACGACTTAACGCAATTATCTCCACAATAGTCATAATCTCCCTTCAAGTCCATTCAGAGCCTGAATAGGTATAATCATGCCTAGCACTATTGAGGAGACGGAAGCCTTCTAACTTGTCTTTAATACCTGGCTGCTCCGATTCCTGCTAATCCCCAGTTCAGAAAAGTGCGCTATAAAGACCTTCCATCATATCCACCAGAGTAATCACAGTAATTTCCTGCTACATTAAGAGGGTCATTTTTTTTTTTCCAGGGCACTGTCATTTAAATTGGCAGTGCACATGGACAGGCTGACTGGCGGTGATCATTCACGGCCAGGTGACAATCACAAGCCGCAAACAGCAGTGCGGTCTATGGGGCTCTTTACCACGGCATGTTAACTTGTGATTAGTGTTTGTAGCAGCTATGTTAGAGCTAGCACGAGCAATGACACTGTCAATAATACAGGCCAAAAGGTAGCTGTTAAAAAAAATTAAAAAAAAATAAAAAAACCCCAGCACGTGTTCCTAAACAGCTTGGTGTTGATGTGTTTCAGATAGCATTTTTAAATCTCTTTGTAGGAAGCCTTGTGCAGTAGTCAAAGAACAACAGAGTACCGCAGAAGCATTTTTACCAGATGAGGTGGAAGGTACTTGTTAGTCATGTCAGGTGCTTGTCCACCCAGAACTAACCCTTTCATCTATGCTTCATGCTCGTTAACCATTCCCACCTGGCTGTATTCTGTGTTTTCTTTAAGTGCAGCTTCTGTTTCTCTAGTGTTCCGTGATGGTGCTAATGAGGCAGTGGGAGGATGTTTGTCTGGCATTCAGAAAAAGATATGAGTAGAAATCATAAGAGTCATACACTGTCCCCTCTTGTTCTCTGTGATCGAAATAGTCGAGAGGTCAGTGCACGCTTGTGTATTTTCATGCCCAATCAAGCCCGGCAGTACGCCGTACCCCCTGTGTGATTGACTGGGGAGGGAGAGGAGGTGCGGAGGAGGAAGAAGAGAGGAAATGAGAGGAGAGGAGATCGTTTTGGCTGTGATCAGGCGTTACCTGGCAGTGACAGCACTCGTCTCTCTCAACAGCTGAGGCTTGTCACAGCTGCTGACGTCCCGCTGTGTTGAACTACACGTGAATAATCAACCTCACGCACATTGGCTCACACTCATGCGTACTCAATCATGCACATGTGCACATACACACAAATGCCCACTATCTGCTCTGTTCAGTACCTGTGACCGCAGACACAGGATGCAAACATCCAGGATGTCAGGATACCCTCCCTGAATTTTATAACCTTATAATCTCTTGAAATATGAAACTTTTATTTTGGAATAACAAAAGGAAGGGGAAAGTAACATTCTGGACTCTGCTGTTTTGTTTTGTTTTTATAATTTCAGGACAGAATCGGTTGCAGAAAAGATGCTTACAAACTGGTTCGCTTTCCTCCTTCACAAGTTCCTCAAGGTTAGTGCAGTACAAATACTTTGTTTTGTTTCTTGTATGTTATCAGTGAACTTTCCTTTAAAAGTCTGATTTTTACAGGCTCCTCTCATGCATAAATCTGTGGATTTGTCTGTGTGTGTGTGTGTACAGGAGTGTGCTGGGGAGCCTCTATTCATGCTGTACTGCGCCATCAAGCAGCAGATGGAAAAGGGTCCCATCGACGCCATCACTGGAGAGGCCCGTTACTCCCTAAGTGAAGACAAGCTCATCCGCCAACAGATCGAGTACAAAACCCTGGTATGTCACACTCCACCAGCCACACAGGAACTTTGCACATAGCCTCAAAAGCGTGCACGAATACAGGTTCTTGACTAAGAAACAGCGTGATTATGGTTAAAATGATGCCCACAGTACACACACAGACCCAAATATACTACACCAGAATTTCTTTGGGTTTTTTGTTGCCAAAATCAAATGTTAAGATTAGGGTTCTGCCTTCTATTGTAGGAAGAAAATTAACTAATTATCTCACTAGCTCCGTGTTGGTCCAACATTAGAGTAGGTGGCTGTGGAGATTAGAACACACCAAACATACCCTTCTATATACAGTACACAGACAAATGCACACAGAGAAAAAACACTCACAGAGTCAGCATGTGACATGACAATGCTCTGATTGCTCTGACTGGGAATTTGGCTCATTACGTGCTAACACCCCGGCAGAGCTGGAAATTGGTGTCCCGCCGAAGGTGTGAAATTAGATTTCAGGATGCCAGCAAAAGCGGAAATGGTTTTTCAAAGCTCCTGCCATGCTTCGAGGAGACTCTAATGAGGGTAAAGCTTCAAGCCGGACCAAAGTCCAGGCAGTAACAGGACATCTCAAGCTTTTTGTTCTGCTTTTTTCATTTTCCCTCCTGCTTTCCCCTTATTTGCACTCCAGATCTTAAACTGTGTGAACCCAGACAATGAAAACAGTCCAGAGATTCCAGTAAAGGTGCTGAACTGTGACACCATCACTCAAGTGAAGGAGAAGATACTGGACGCTGTTTACAAGAACATGCCCTATTCTCAGCGGCCACGCGCCGTTGACATGGACCTTGGTATGGCACAAACACACACCCATGCACGTATAAATACACAAACACACTCAACCCTCACGGCACTTGCAGATGCAGCTGGCAGGTGTAAAGTCCTTCACACCCACAGATTAATGTATCAGTGAGAGAAAACCTAGCCGTGTGTACAGATTATTGATGCATTAGTGTGATAAAAGCTGTGTTCTAGCAGCCCAGCCAGCTAGCCAGCTTCAGTGTACTGCTGCCAGGCCTTCTATCAAACTGACTGACAGTATGTGGTGCATCCCTCCGTCTGGCAGGTTTTACTGCTTGGTAGTGCCAATGAGACAAAGTAGATTAAGATAGAGAAGTGGGCTTGTCTTTGTGTGTATGTATTTATGTTTGTAATGCAGTTGAGTGGCCAACACAGCTTCACTACCATGTAGTCTCCTATTTCCATCCTCACCTTTCCATACCTTGCATCCCATTTCTCTGTGCCTCTCATTTTCTCTTACTTTATATGAATTGGGGGGGGGGGTTTACCGCGTGCCATCCATCATTCCACAATATCGCTCTCAGTGCATCTATTGCCTCCCTCTCAAAAATAATTGCCTTTCTTTAAGAGTGCCTTCTGTTCTTCAGCTTTATCTGGAGATTTGAGTGTAGGTTAGATGGTTTGAGGAGTATGTTATACCAGACAGGGATATCATACGATCATCTGGCAGAGGCACAAAGTTTTAAAACTTAGTGAACAAGAAGCAGATCGATGATCACTCACAGAATGAGGCTATCCACATCCCTTTTTTGCATACTTATCATTTCATTAACCCACAATGACCTGTCAGCTGCTGCCCTCCCACAGAGCTCATAGTCTCTACCTGTTACCCCTTCTTCCTGTTTTTTCCCTTTTGAAAGGAGGTGATTTTCTCATTGCTCATTTTTTTCATCCTATCTTGTCTGCTCTCCTCTTCTGTTTTTCTGACCCTGATGGGCCAACTGCTGTGTAAGTGACAGTAGTACCAATTAAAGTGTGCAGCCTGCCTGAATATATATTTTGCAATTGTTCGTGTGTAATGT
Source organism: Pterophyllum scalare (assembly GCA_024447675.2). NCBI lineage: Eukaryota > Metazoa > Chordata > Actinopteri > Cichliformes > Cichlidae > Pterophyllum > Pterophyllum scalare. The sequence continues at coordinate 34,179 of JAMQGT020015238.1, read as the reverse complement.
TTAATAAAGATGCATGTCAATCCAAGCCTGTGAGAGGAGGGCGCATGCCAAGAGCCGTCCAAGGATACAGGCATCTGATATGTACTCGTATGTGTGTGGGTGTGGAGAGCTCCCTTTCTGAGTGGGTTACATTTCAACCAACTTAAAGACAAATAAGCTTTGAAAAAGTTTGGTTTGGTATCATAAGGATTCACGGTTCCTCTGCAAGGTAGCCAGCTCTGGAGGCATTGCATAAACCCAATAACATGCGAATTCAAAGCATCCTCCACATATGGTGTTAAACACATGGCTCACTGTGATGTATAATTTGCATTGTGCAGTTGTTTATAATTCAGTATTTGTGCTTTTGCACTGTCAGAATGGCGCCAGGGACGGATGGCTCGTGTGGTGTTGCAAGATGAAGACATCACAACTAAGATTGAAAATGACTGGAAGAGACTCAACACGCTCATGCACTACCAGGTAAAAACACACACAAATGCTTTAGTCCAACATTCTTCTTAATTCACTCTCAAACTTCACTTTTCAATTTTAAAAAAAAAGTCTCATTTCAGTTCAATTTCGGATGTGGATTTTATTATTCAAATTGTACTACATACTTGGGCAAACTTTGATGTTTCCTGCTCTTGACTTTTAGGCAGCCAATTTTCAACACCTCATTTGCATGCCCATGCCTGGTGTAATCCAAGTGACTCACAGAATAGAGGACAATTACTGTACAGGTGGCAGAAGAGATGAACTCTCAGCATCTCAGTTGACACTTCTCCCTCCTCCCTGGAGAGATGAAGTTGCTCCAGTGAGGAGGAAGATATCTTTTTCTCTTCTCTATTTTTCTCCCTGTCTTTCCCTTTCTCTTTCTCTGACTTCTATGCGGGCAACAATTAGTCCCAGTGTGACTGCCTGCTTCTGTCTCTTCAACTGCAGAATCGCCTTTTACATCCCACTATTTGAGAGCCCACAGGCAAACCTGTTGCCCCTTATTTAACGAAAGAAAAAGAGGCTGCTAAAGAGGAGGAAAACAGAGAGAGAGGAATTCTGCATTTTTGAGGAAAATTTATGGCTGTTGACACTGTAAATGAAGAAGAAAAAAGAGGGGGATAGTGGAAGCCACAGATAAAACAATAAGTGGAGCAAAAGGAATAAAGAAATAAGCAGGCCGTTCAGAAGGCGAAGACAGCCGTCTCTACAGGTGATGAATCTTGCATGCCAAGCCAGCTCTCATTAGTCAGTCAAGGGGAGACGGTCTGTTTAAAGGCTACATTAAGTCTGATTCTGAGCTACCTGCATAAGAGCAGAGGCTAGTGCTGGGATGCGGCTTTGGCTGGATTTGGAAATTGGGACCATGGGGAAAGGAGACACATCTGCATCTAGAAGCAGAAAATGGATATGAGGTGGCAAGCCCTCACAATTGGGGGTCAATCTGAACTCCTGCCCCAGAAGAACAAGCAGAATAATTTAACAGATGTAGGAGTCATTAGAAGATGGGACACATCAGAGTGTCCTTCACACTCAGGGCTTGGCACCATGGAGCTTCTTTCCCCTTTGTCTTTCCTTGTCACCCTCCATTTTTTTCCCCTCTCCTTTATCTCTCCTTTGTCACTTTTTTTTAATCATATTTCCTTTGTTTACGTTTTTCCCTTAGCCATTTAACTTTTTCTTTTCTTCTAGCCTACTGACAAGCAATAAGAACTCTTTTTGCCTTGATTTTTTTTCCCACCACTTTTGTTTTGTCTTCATCTCAAGCTCTGGTCTCAAGCTCTTGGTCACTGCAGTGGCTTTATCCTTGATGAAGCAGTTCAGTAGGTTTGCCTCCACACCAAAAACATACTGTTGGTTTTTTTGTTTTTATTTTATTACAGGGCATTACAACATTAGGCCATTGGTGGTAGGAGGGTTCAAAGTAGGATGGGAAGACTTTGAAACTTTTAGCATCATTACTGTTTTGATGAGTTGGCAATAGTCCCCTGTGTGTGTTTGTGTCATACACCGTGGCACTGCATTGGCAGCTGTGACAACACATCTGGATACATATCAAAACAAGGAAGCTCAGCTCATTAGGCTCCAGAGTGAGGGAAACGTTTGAAGAAAAAATGGGAAGAGGTAAGCAGGAAATGGAGAATGAGGGAAATATGCAGAGTGAGTCGGAACAACACCTCAAATATCTGCTAATTCTCCCGTAGCAGAGACACAGGGACTTGACAGAGGCATTAAAATTCATAGGGCGCACAGCAACCCAAGAAACCCCATTGGCCATTTACTCTCCCACATGGGAAATAATGGTTTACAAAACCTGAATATGGAAACTCCCACCTCCCCAGCACTCTAAAATTAAAAACAGAAATGCACACATTAAAAATACGTTCAGAATCCTTATTCATCTCCTTTCCATTCATAGTCAGGCCACTCCCCCCCTCCCCCCCAAAAATTAAAATCTATATCTAAATATCTAGCATAGAAGCACACCATAGTGCAACGGTATATATTCTCATTTCACATGCTTATACTCATCCAAACACAGAAGCTGAGATAAAAGATTTATGAGATTTGGAGTTTTTTTTACTATCAGTGATTTAGATTTTTCTTTGTTGATTAATCTCCCTCACTGTTAAAGGCAATCATCCCCCCCCCCCCCGAAGACAAAGATGGGGGTAGGGGAAGTGCTGGGTAGTTAGTAAGCATAATTATGGCATCCAAGAGCTACATCAATCAAACATATGACAGACTTAAGTCACTTGAAGGCAGCATGAAACTGGGCATTGTCACAAACCAAAGGTAGCCAGATTTGTTTTTCACTATGATGCAAATTGCAAACAGGTCGTGCATGTTGTTCCCAGTGCACATTGTTGAGAATTATTTTGGTTATGCTTGACAACAAGGTTATTTATTAGAGAGTATTATTCCACAGTTGTGGAGGCACATGCATGTCTGTATTTTTTTTTCTGGAATATTATTGCTGATGTGAGGTAAAGGGACACTAATCACCACAGTGCTTCTGCTTTCACTTCAGGTAGGAATATACCAAAATGAATAGTAAAGTAAGTTTAAAAACTTTCATAGCCTGCCTGGTGACCTCTGCATGTCCTCCTCTCTGTGGTGAAGGAGTGGGAAGAACAGAGACTGATAACCACACCGGGAGAGTCCGGTTACCCACGTTGCAGACTTGGGGCATTTTGGGCTATTTTCAACAACCCCAGACACAACAGATACTGTGTGCATATTAATTGAATGCTGTGACTGTCAAGTTGGACTCCAAAGGTTTGTTAGGAGGAAGATTATTGTCTGTGCAAATCTTTAGAATGCATTTTTGATTTATTCTGCGCTTCTGATGCTCTCCAAATCACACATTCAATATTTGTAGCTAAAATATTTCTAATAACTCATATAACTCCATCATAAACTCCATTATAACTCCATACATTTTTCCTGCTGACATCCAAGAACAAGTCATATTCACATATAATAGTCCATTTCATGTTTTTTCAGTTCTGACAACAAACATGCACAGACTGTTTCCAAGCTACTAGGCAGAGTCCAAAGGTGTGATAAGCATCATGATCTGAGGGCATCAGTCCAAGGGGAAACGGGCTAGGACCAGAGCAGTGGGCTGTGTGGGGAGGGCTGGGGGGATCTAGGATGACCACTCTCTGCTGTCTGGTCCACTCTGTACTGTCTAATGGAAGGTCTTATCACAGGCAGGGCCCACAGCCCTTATCACACCTGCCCACTATCAGCCCCACACTGGATTATCCCTGAAGGGCGAATCTGCACGCCTTCAATCATTTACTACTATCACAAGGACCCATCTCTGCTCTAGCCTCGATGTCAGCCATAAAAAGCAGAGAGAAAGAGAGAGAAATGGAGGGAAGGGAAGGAGGGGGTACAGAGAAGCTATTTCATGCTCCCAAGAGAAAATGTATCACAGGAATAGTGGTGGAAACTTTACGGAAGTCCACGCTGTCAGTATATTAGACTTGGTCCATGGATTGTCAGCCAAGAGGTGGCTATAAAATGGAGAGGCCATAGAAATTAAGCTTAGGAAAGCAAAATACACAAGAGGAGGTGAAGAGAGAGAGACAGCTCAAGATGTTAGCTGTGGGTGTGTGTGTGTGGGGGGGGGGTCAAAAATCAAATTTTTTTCATTTCCCTCCAATAGGCCTTGGTGCCTGAGCTGCTGCTTTAAGAGGATTCTTCCAGACTTTATCCCCATTTTTGAGTGTCTCTCAAGTAGAGACCAGATGGCAACTGCAGCTAATAGCACAGCTGAGATTAGTTTACGAAAAGTGGAAATAAGGGGTGAAGACAAGAATAAGGGAGGATGAGAGGAGGTGGCTTTCCAGAACAAGGACAAACTCTATAATACCATCCCAATAACCAGTGGCTTCTTTTCCAACATGGGCCCGAAAGAGTCAGTGCTTGCTAAAGGAAATGAAAAGCATAATTTTTCATTTTTTCTATAGATTCTTTGAGGTATTCCTTTTGGAGTCTGGCATTTTCCTTTTGTTTATTTCCCCACTAGAGGCTCATCAGTTTTTCTTCACTGGGTTTGAAACAGAAATCCCTCCTTAGGGTGAGCTGTAAATGCCAGCCAACAAGCTGTTTGTTGTTTTGGCTTTCGGAAAAGAGCCACGAGTTTTGTTTGCTGTGTTTTGCATTTTCCAAACTGTAGTCTTAACAGTAGTAGCATTTAACTGTAATTGAATTGTCTTTTTTTTTGATTTGCTAATTATAATGTTAGTCATGATGCTTGAAAGAGTTCTGCTGTGAAGCGTCTTATAAAGTGGTCGTCCTTTCTAATGTTAGGCTGTGTCAGTTTTTCTCAGGTTAGCTGTGTGTGTGTGGGGGGGGGGGTAAAACCCCAGTGTCTGTCTCTTATTCATGACACAACATCTTTTACACAGCCTTTTCTCTTTTTCTTTCTCTTTGACTCTGACTCAGTGCTCCTCTATTGCTATTATTATACCTGCATACCCACCCACCCCTTTTTTTTTCCAAGGGTGTCAAGTGTTCACAAGATGAGACATTCAGCATTCTAGTCTCTGTGTCTCTCCATCTGACACTCTCTTTTTCCATTTTTCCTCTCTCTTTCACTCAGCATCTTATCCCAGTTCCAAAGCTTACATCATGTTTCTAAGGTTTGTGAAGGGTGATGACAATGACAGTCATGTTGAGTACAGCCATCATGCAGTCACAGCACTCTGCTCTGCCAAAAAAAGCCACGGGGCTGTGGTACAGAACAGCAGGGAGCGCAGATATGACAGGAAAGGATGCAGGGGGGTTGAGATATGTTTTGCTCATGGGACTATTCACTCAGGCCCCTGCATTCCCATGTGTAGTCTTCTCCTTGGTATAAAACATTTGCGAGGACATGTGATGCATAAATAAGTTATGTACAGGGTTTGTGATGGTGACATCAAAACTCTCCTGAGAACGGGTTTTAAACCACAAGTGCTGGAACATTATTTCAGGAATAGATGGTGTTAACACACACACACACACACACACACATATGAACATGAACATGGAATGCTTCTTTCCTATTTGCAAGATTGATTTTTGTGGTATGTGTTTCATCACACAGGTATCGGACCGCTGTGTGGTGGCTTTAGTGCCCAAGCAGACCTCATCATACAACATCCCTTCCTCAGCCAGCATATCGCGCACCTCCATCAGCAGATACGGTGAGTCACTGGGCATGATTGCTTTTTATATACCTTTGTTTTGGCTAGCATTGATTGCATTGATTGATGTGATGCATATATTGGGTAATTACAGATGGAGTGTCAGGGTTGGCCAACAGTTAATTCCATGTTGATCTAGTGCTATTGCTCTTTTTTGGTAGACACATCAAAGTGTTTTTACATTAGTTGTTTCAGATGAGAACAAAGGGAAATCCTCTCTCCCCAAAGCAATGGTCTGCTCTTTTTTCTCTATAGAGGGTTTCTAGCTGCTTTTTTTCTTCTCTCCAACTGTGTGAGTACTGCAGTTTGCCTCACAGTTCAGGTCTAAACTCTGTTGGATAGTATGGAAAGAACACAGAGAGGGAGAGAGATGGAAAGGAGGGAGAATGACAGATAGAGCCATTGTTTGGTTTTGAGGCTATAATATTTTTTATAATGAAGATACATTCTCTGCAGGACATTTTGGGCTGCTATTTGCACACATACTTGAGCCCATGCAGGCATGCACGCAGTACGTGCAGAGCCTTTGCACACATGCACACGGGCACTAACGTACTTTAGATGCGCTTGTTGTTTGTGCTGCCGGGTGCCAAAATTTGGTCACATGCCAGACACACAGCAGCACCACGCAACTTGTGATTGCTAATTATTCTCCGTGAATGATACTTCACACAAACAGAAAATGATAAGTGAGCATAGCCAATTATTAGGATCAGGGGCCAGGTGAACGCTGCTTTAAACTGCCTAACACAGAAAAAGAGCTAACAGCATCCTTATCTCTCTAAGCAATCATGTTTATTTACAAATGTTAACAGTGGGCACCTATGGATACTCAAAAAAGGGCCTTTATCTTCAGTTTATGTGCTGTGAAATAAAGTGGAATGATATTTTCAATGATGACCTTTAGAAGAATGCAGAGTACTGAGTCATCACTTTCTTTTGAACAAAACACCATAAAGGTTGTTGGGAGAGATGGCAAGATGATGGATGGCTAAAGCAATGTAAAAAAAAAAAAAAAAAAGTACAACTACAAAAGGAAATCCAGTTTCTCTGTATTATGTAGGTTGTTTCATGTCAAGCTTAATTTGATCTCTTTGGAGTTTTATACCCAGCTAATATATTCAGGCATTGGAGTTGGTTGTGTATGGCATAAAGAGTAAAGCCTCTGCTGGCATGATCCTGGCCCTCATCAATCATGGGTTGGCACAGCGGGCACAGCTGCACCTCAACACCTGCTGATGGACTCATACCAATTTCATGTTCAGCACTTAGCATCTTGACTCGATTTATGCCGCCAGAACCTCCTACTAGCTTCAAATTCAGCTTGAACACACTCCCCTACTGACTGGCTCTGTCCAGGAGCTGCGAATTGCAGCGAGGCAGGAAAGGGCTGCTGGTCACTGCTTGGTGTTTTAGGGAGTTAGGAAAAGACTGGGGTGCAGGCGGGATGTGGGCAGGAGGGAGTTGTAGAATAGCAAAAGAAAAACAGTGACTGGATTAAGATGGGATTTGGGATCTCAATCCCTCCTGCGCACAAGCGCATATATCATCCCTTATTGTCCCTAGTGCCCATTTCTGAGCTGCAATTTGGTCTTGAAAGGTATGTGGCTTTATTGGCAGCAAGAGCTTTGTTGTTCAGCTCGGCCTTTGAAGACAGGTGAGAGAAATCCTCGTTGGGATGCTCAGATCCCGAATCTCTAGAGAGCCAGCTGCCATGATGGCAACTAATTAAGGAAAAGTAAAAGCAGCGTCATTCTGAGAGAACCAAAAGCAGGGAGAGTTACACAAAAAGCAGAGACGAGGGGGGATGTATGGATGAAGGATGGCGGCTACAGTGCTTAACAAGTTAGGGATCTTTTGATGCATTGATTAGAGCGTGACAGGGACATTTGGCATTGGCACAGCGTGGCAGGGAAGAACCAATTACGAGTGCTTTAAGTGGAACTCAACACAACAATGTCTCAGTCACTGAGACAGGGATTACATAAGAGACAGAGAATGAATAAGATGAAAGCAAATAGTCATCAAATAAATCACGACAGGCAGAGAGAAGAAAAAGTAAAGTAAATCAGTAGATGAATAAATATTTCTTTTCTCTTTTTTTTGTCCTGCACAAATAATTTGGTTTTGTTTACGATGGACAGAGGTCAAAGTCTTGTTTTCATCCATCTTCTGTGTCATTTAGGATTCAAGTCTCAAGATGGCTATTACTAATCAGTGCAGTGCTAGACACCACAACTCCCCCTCCCTTCCATTACTTTGTTGTTCTAAGAAATTATCCATTACTGCAATTTCCTTTATAGCATGGCTTAGAGGAGGAGGAGCACAGAGGATTCGTCTGTGTAATGAGTTACAAAGTAGAGATGGAAATGAGAAAAGGGCTCTGTGTGTGTGTGTGTGTGTGTGCACGCGCACTCGCTTGTGTGGGTTTGTTTGCGGGTGTTCTATGTACAGTAGTTCTGAGTGTGTGCTAAATTTACATGATGATACTACACCTGAGGGAAGCTTTTTTAATCACAGTCATTTAGGCTTGCTAATAATTCTGTATCCCCCCCCCCACCGTCCTGGACAGACTCTTCATTCCGCTACACGGGGAGTCCAGACAGCCTCCGATCACGTGCTCCCATGATTACCCCTGATCTAGAAAGTGGTGTGAAAGTTTGGCATCTGGTGAAAAACCATGAACATGGAGATCAGAAGGAGGGAGATCGCGGTAGCAAGATGGTCTCTGAGATTTATCTGACCCGACTGCTAGCTACCAAGGTACGTCAGTATTCTCTCATACGTTTCTGCGACATCTGTGTGAATAAACATAAGCACAGAAAAGTTTGGGATTTTTTTGATATTGCTGCATATATATTTGTTTTGTTTTGTTTTTGTTTTTTTCTCTCATAATTGTTTTTTCTTGTTTCTCATGCATTGTTAATCTCTGTGCTCTCATTTTTCCACTAGGGTACACTACAAAAATTTGTTGATGATCTGTTTGAGACACTGTTCAGTACAGTCCACCGAGGGAGCACTCTTCCTCTGGCCATCAAATACATGTTTGACTTCCTGGATGAGCAGGCAGACAAACATGGCATTCATGACACAGACGTACGTCACACGTGGAAAAGCAATTGGTAAGGGTTTTCTATTAAGGTCACAAAAGTAAAATTATATGTGATAGTTTAAAAAAACCAAAAAAAAAACCCAGTGTGTTTGATCTCAGAGAATTTTCTTCTCAAATCTGGTAACTCCTTTCCATATTTTACTTATTCTTTTGTTTCTCTCCTCCAGCCTTCCTTTGCGTTTCTGGGTGAATGTGATCAAGAACCCGCAGTTTGTGTTTGACATCCATAAGAGCAGCATCACGGATGCCTGTCTGTCTGTAGTAGCTCAAACCTTCATGGATTCTTGCTCCACTTCCGAGCACCGCCTGGGCAAAGACTCCCCATCAAATAAGCTGCTCTACGCTAAAGATATCCCCAATTACAAGAGCTGGGTAGAGAGGTAGGGACTGTTGCATTCACTTACTACACCATCCTGATTCCCTCCATCACACCGTTTTTGTATCCTCGTACGACGACGATCGGATCTTTTGGGAAAAGTGATTCATAAAGCTCTTTCTTTGTGTATTAATTTCTCAGCCAGATTCCGTAAAAGCTTTGTCAGTGGCTGTTAGCAGGCATCCATTGTTAGTGAAAGCGATATAACGGCTCAAAAATTTGAATATAAAATAATTTACGCTTCAGTTGAGCTATCACATTGACTCAGCCAGTCTCTGCTGTTGCCCCTTGTCCGTATCCTCAGGTACTATGCCGACATCAACCGGCTCCCAGCCATTAGTGACCAGGACATGAATGCCTATTTGGCAGAACAAGCCAGACTCCACTCCACAGAGTTCAACATGCTTAGTGCTCTCAACGAAATCTATTATTACGTCAGCAAATACAGTGAAGAGGTAAGTGATATTAGTGGACTCAACCCTGACATTCAGATGCGCTGTGTGCGCTGTGTTGTGTTTTGTGTTGTTTGTTTGTTTTATCACACCTAGTTTGCATTACATCTGAAGAGCAGTCTGTGTTTCAGCACTGAATGGCACCTCTCTCCTTAATTTACTCGCATTTGTGTGAGAATAAGAGAAAGAATGTAAAGGATGTGGTTGATTGCATATTTTGCAGGAACAAAACCGCAGGCGAGCACAAATAGGTGTATTGAAAGTGAATAATATCAGTTGGTGCAACTAGATAAACGAATAAAATAATCATGAATTACAGCTAATTATGACTATTTTGCTAATTCAATTACCTCTATTCTAGTGAAGCACCACGCATATCAACAGCATATTCCTCCATCTGCCCGACTGTTCTAACTTTTGTTATATATTGTTAGATTGCATTAGTTGTATAAATTCCTAAAAAATAATTTATTATATGTCCCATAGTGTGTAATATATTAGTATGTTTCTCAGATGAAGTTGAACTGCAATCTTTTTTGAATGATGTTATGCTTCTTATGAACTACATACTGAGCTTCTTCATTTGCAGATTTTACCTTGAGGGCAGTCCCAGGCACTGATTGCGTAATAAGCTGCCGCCTTAGTAAATCAGCCGCTAATTACAGGCAGATTACGAGCGTAATTTGAACGAAAGGCGTGCCGCAAATTTGCCCTGCACTTTAATGTCCTTATAGTTTGCCCTTGGTGTTTCCAGACTATTCAGAACTGGCAAAGGTTAGAAAGGTCATCTGAGAGTCTTCAGTAGACTTCCCCAAAGCCCAGAGGTCTGGTGAGACCTGGGCTTAACAAGGCAGTGTGCTTGATCTGCGGAGAAGAAAGTGAATGTCTACAAGCTCTCAGCATGTTGCTCTGTCCTTTCGCTGGTGCTGAGTTAGAGTAGGCAATCTGTCATATCGGGCTCTCATGACAGAATCATGGGCAATACACACACTCGCTCAGATCACAGGAAGCATAAAAAAGGAGGGAAGAAGATAGGGAAGAAAGAGGGAGCATTTATAGAGACATTCAGCTTCTAATGTCAGCACCTCCTCTGGGAAGCTTTAGCTTGACCTTTATGTTGGACCACAGTATCTCTCTCTTTTTCTCTTACTCTTATTCCTTCCTGTACATTCCTTCTCTTTTACCCATTATCCAGTCAGCTTCCCCTTTGCTCCCCATGAATCTCATACTTTTGCTGCCTCTGCAGTTGCCATTGTCTGATTCCCAAATCCACAGAGATGCAAACACACTCACTTTGCACACATACATGCACCATCACTCCTGCAGTATCTAGCAGAGTGCAGTGTGTAAAAACCTCATCTAGCACCATTAACAGTTCCTCATTCTTACTCAGCCCTTCAAAAAAGGTTGTGTGTAAGGCTAACCAGGCCAGAGCTTCAGTGTGCTTAAATGGATTTGGGAGTTTGCAGTGGGAGCTACACCTGCGTACAGAGATACAGATTAATTATAGATTGCTGTCGGGGCCCAAAGAGGAGGAGGAAATGTTCTGTTACGTAGCTGCCAGCCTTTAAGAGCACTTACGTAGATGAGTGGTTGATGGTAGGTGAGCAGTCAGACACTGTGTTCTACATCTGGACAGGCAGAAAATAAAGGTTTGCTATGTTATGTAAAATAAAGAAGAAAAAAAACTGTGTTCCTGATATGATTTCCAAGTCAAATTTACAGGTTAATAAGCCAATCAAAACAAAACTGAGACCTTGTAACGAAAATGACATTCCTGTCACTTATGCCTAAAAGAACAAAAATAAACAAAGCACCCTGTTCTGAGTAGTAATGGATAAATTGAGAGTTGAAAATAAACAATAAAATATCTAATATACTAGATATTTTCTGGCGTATTTTGAAAAAAGAAGAGTCTCTAACCGAGTTTGCACATAAAGCATGTGGTCAGAGACAATAAATGAGCTGAAATGGCACTCGACAGCGATAAATGGGACATTGAGGTTGACACTTTATCATGCCTTTTCATTTTTTATTTATTGATTCCTCACCTCAGAACTTTTTAAAATGCATATTGCATAAGATGGGTCAATGAATTATTTTGTTTAAAATATTAATTATTGAGTAAAGCACGGCATTCAAGTGTAGTCAAGAGTAGCAAATAGATGCAATGTGGCACCAGAAACCATGTGTTGAATGGGATGCAGCATCTGCATACAGGGATTCATATCAAAGGTAATGCATATGAAGGGCTCTTGCTATGTATTTGGGCATCACTCTTACACAGATTTATTATGACAAGGCTGACACCAGATGAGAGAATGAAAAGGAAAGCCTGTCTGAATGCCTTTTGAACCCAACTTGACAAATGCCAAATTTAAAAGATAGGGCTCAGAAGATAAAAAGAGAAAGACTAATGCACAAATATTTCTCAGTGCTGTCAAAGTCAAAGTGCTCAGTGCTGTCAAGTCAAGTCATCTTTTATATGATGGCCATATAGAGATCTTGGAAAATGTAAACAATACAGCGTAAAGAAATTTAGAAAGCATATTCTTATTATTTTCTTTTAAAGGTCACCAGATCTAAATGTATAAACAATTTTCTTTTTTTTTCTTGCACAGATCACAGCAGCCCTGGATCAGGATGAACAGGCAAGGAAGCAGAGGTTGGCCTACAAAGTGGAGCAGCTCATCTCTGCCATGTCCTTTGAAAGCTGAGAGTAACTACTACTCAGAGAAAGAGAGAGAGAGAGAGAGAGAGGACCACAGTCTCCACACGACCTACCAAAAAGGTCTTGCATTGCTTACTCTCATCGTGGGAGCTGAAACCATGAACTGGGACCTCTGTATCTACAGCTGGACTAACATAAAACTGCTTGAGTTTGTAATTCTCCCACCTCCTTCCATGACGGTGCCAACACAGGGCCCAAAGACTGAAACAGAGGCCTCCCTGCAACTGGATTTGCTAATGGCATAAGTAAGAGACTATAGTAGAGAATGCAACCACATGGCTTGTATTTATTTTTTTTCTTTTCTTTTTCACAAAGGACATTTTCTCTGTTTGACAGGGAATCGTATGCTGTGTGTGTGTGTGTGTGTGTGCGCGTGCACGCGTGTGTGTTTGTCATACTGAGGAAGACTCCCGCAAGAAATGGAGAAACAGATTTATTCTCTACCAACTCACGGCTACGTGTGAGATGGAGAGAAAAAAGGCGAGAAGTAGAGGAGCAGTTCTCGTGTTGGACAGCTGAGGCTGCATTCAGATTTCTCAGATTTTATTTTTGTACTTTGTACATTTGAATATTATCAGTTGCAGTTCAGAAATATCCACCTAGAATCCCAAAAGTGTTGCTGTATGAAGATACAAAGAGCGTAACACTAATTCAGAGTAGCGCGATAATAAAACGGGCCGTGATTCATGTCTTTCTCTCACTCCTTCCCTCCTTGGAATGAAGCTTCATGCAACATGGACAAAGCCTCTGGCCTTTATTTAATCAGATATGTATAGGAAATCATAAAACATGTGGCCATCACCTAACAGACCTCCACGTGTGATAGTCACAGTTGAGCCGGCATGCTTGCACCTAAACTGAAGATGATGGAGATGAAATCTGTAGTCTATTTAGGAGGTGACCTCAGATAAGCATCACTCTGGTATCAAAGGCTTTTTACAGAAGACAGGTCATCTGTGTATGTACCATTTGATACTTGCCAATCATTGTATGTGAATGTACAATTTTTTTCTTTTCTGGTTATATGTTTGTCTGTTCTGAATTTTACTACAAAAATTGGCTCAATTGAAGTGAGCATCAGATATTTGCAGTAGCTTGTTGTGTGAAGAACTCAGTTTTGTTCATCCTGGCCCTGTTCCATCCAACTGCTTCATTTGGCCTAAATCACTTTGCTTCTAAAGAAGAGCGTGTGTCTTTATAGTGTTTGTCAGTGCTGTAACTGGAAAGCCTGTAGAGTCAGCTACAGCATCCGGAGCTACAGTCGCAGTAAGAAGAGAGCAGGTAAAAGCAGCTGGTTTCTGTGCTCACATTATGTCCACTATTTTATTTTTTTTATGTTCTAGGGACCTTGATCAACTTTGTGTAATTTGCATGCATGGGTGTCACACATCAGAAGTGTTTAGGGGTCCATCTTTTATTTTTATCAAGTGCCAATGAGTCACACTTTGGTTGGCCAGTTGAAATGTTAGCTGATGGAAGATCTTACCTAACCACCACATGTCTTCGCACGGATAATAAGAAGTCTGTGTGGGCCTAGTTTGACTAAGTGCCAAAAGATCCTGGTGTTTCAAATAGTTCACAAATGTATCAAAATCGGTTAATGCTTTACAGAGGAAGCAACGCTTGCATATTTGAGTGCAGATTCAGCTATAATAGAAGATCTTAAAACTGGAATGGTGAGTTTCCAAGCTCACAAAAGGTACGAAACATGAGCAGAAGACAAAAAGAGCTGAGAATAAGAAGAAAAAACACACACGGACGTAAAGAAACAAGTATGTTTTGTGTTATGTGATGCATCTCCTGACTTGAACCAAACAGTAACAAGCTAAGAGGCTTATGTCACTTTCCAGACTTTAGCTGGATGACAACAAACTGTAGATTTCATCCTCTGGATAGGTTATTTCATTTTCTTCCAAAATATATATTTGCTTGTTGTTTACATCAAGTACTTGAAAAAGGTTTGTACAGTGTACTGCAATTGTGTGTTGAGAGCATGATAAAGGTGGGTGAAAGGTGCTTCTTTTCTCTGTGGCCTTAGATACCCACCTGCTTAGTTTTCCCAAACCTATTAGTTCTTAGGACTGTCCTTTCAGTGCTTCAGAGCCCTTTGTTATGGTTTTCTTTTTGGGTATTGTTACCTGGCCCTGGCACTCAGCTGAGAATTGTTTTAGTGAGATGAAGTAATAGGAAAGGTGAAAAGGCTGTGGCCTGGCTAAGGCAGGCATTGCCTTGTGCAGTGCTCGGCATCCTGAGCTGTTTGAAGAGAAGTCCTGAGAAATGAGGAGCGATGGAGAGGTAGAAAGAGTGAAACCCCTTTAGCTCTAGTTTCCTACTCCAGCTTTGAAGCTTCTCTTTGATCTAACTCAGTTGTGTGCACAGTGTGATCAGGAGATGTATTAAAAAAGAAAAAGAAAAACATCAAACTAACATGCAAGGAGAAATGCAGGATGAGGCGATGGCTGAGTGCTATTACTTTGCCCAGCCAGTGGGGGCACAAGTATCAAAGACCAGTTCATCTGTTTATTCATCTGAAAAAGCATCTTTTTACAGAAGTGCATTGCCAACACAAAAGAGAAGATTTTATTTACTTTCTCATATAGTTCTGTAGTTTTTTTTCTTTCATTTATTTGCAGTGAACATTAGAAATATTCATATCCTCTCGACGGATCCATAACAATGATTTGAAACCTTTGTGTGTCATTCCGCCATGTTCAGATTTGACAGTAAAATTTTCTTCCTGTTGTTTTAGAACACTTCACCCGATCTAGTATCTTTGTCTACACGTACCTTACAGAGACACCCTCTGTGTCATATACCCAAATTTTTGGTTGGTGCAAAGAGAAATTATACAAAAAAAAAAAGCAGAAAATAAAAAAAATCTTTTTTTTTTTCTGACAGCACTAAAGGCCATTCCTGTCCCAGTAGTTTATTTCAGTATATTTAGAAATTATTAATTAATTACCATTTGTTTGTTTGTTTTTCTAATTGTGGTTGTAACTCTGAGTAATGTTACAGGTTTGACATGAGTTCTTTAGATTTTCTATGTTTTGTGAATGCAATACACTTCTGTACCTTCTTGCTACTTAATCTTCTACTCAACATCTGTAGGTACACAATTCCGCACACAGTACAGACTCCAAACGTAAATCTTCTTCCTTTTGATTAAGGTGTCTTCCCAATTTCAGCGAATAGAATTGTATCCTCCTCATACCTCACATTGCTTTTATGTAAGTAATGCTTTTTATCATTTTAACGGGACCTAAATGCCTTTTCCTTCTCCAAGGAATAAAATGTATGTTTATTACAGTCCTTCCAACTCTTAGATGAGCTCCCCATATAAATGGTGATCAACAAAATCAGGCACACAGGTTGGTGAAGAATGACTTTGATTTTTTTTTTGTCTTGTGTGAGATTTTTGCATGCATTATAGCTTATGCTTTAGTTCTGCCTGGTATTTCATATCGATCTGTACCATCATCAGTCTACTGGCAATTCTTCCATTTGCAAATGTCTTAAATCACAGTTGAATGCACCTTTTTTTTTTTGTGAAAGAGATTTTTTTTGTTACTAAATAATAGCTTGTTTCCATGCTGTACGCTCATTTCTAGAAACCTTTTTTTTTAAAATTCAGTTTGAACTGAGAAGAAAAGAAGTTTGTTTACTCTTTCTGCAGTGCAGAATCCCATTTGACTGCCAGTTGTGTGATATGGCGAGATGCTCATGAACACAACCTCTTTTCAGATGATGTTGATTACTAATTGAAGATGCATTGTGCTCTTTTTTGCTCCTGGTGAAGTGTGTTCCTGAAGAGATGGTGTCAAGGTTTTGACTGGCGCATGCCATTCCTTATGCAAAACAAAGAATTAAATTAGCTTCTTTTTTTTCGCTTTTTTTTGCATCAGACAGGAACTGAAATTCAGATCAGTGTGTTGCTCTCAAGTCAGAATATCACCAAGTATAAAATGAGTATCCTTCCATTATAAACACGTTGTAAACAAACCCTTTGTAGACACTGGAGTTCTGTAATATAGTAATTACTGGCAATGATGATGATTATAATAATATTGGCTGTCTGTTCTTGTTTTATAAAAGTGTTGTGAAAATTGTAAGAAACTTAAAATATTTAAAACAGTTGTTCTCTTGTTTTTTATTTGCTTTGATTTTGTTATGATAATATATTATTGTGTACCTATTGTAAATATGAAGCACACCTATTTTGCAAGCCAAGGATTCACTTTGTACTGTTGTTATATATAAATAAACTTTGCTGGTTAAAAATCACGTAGAACCAAAATCAGTTATCATGTTGTTTTCTTTGTTTTACGCAAATCGAAAGAGACAACTTGCAGCTAGTTCTGAAAGGAGTCCTCGGGTGTTTTGTATCTCTGAAGGT
The DNA here is from genome assembly GCA_024447675.2 of Pterophyllum scalare. Classification (NCBI taxonomy): domain Eukaryota; kingdom Metazoa; phylum Chordata; class Actinopteri; order Cichliformes; family Cichlidae; genus Pterophyllum; species Pterophyllum scalare. Next base: position 17,437 of record JAMQGT020015238.1, on the reverse strand, counting down.
TCCCGCCTCCTTCTTCTCCCCAAGAGCTACACTTCCAACAGAGCTTTAAGTTCTCCAGTTCTGTGCCGGAGGGCCATTTTAGAATCATAAATGCATAATTAAATTTCCAGGGAAATCTTACTTATTTTTCTAACTGTTGCACAGCAAGAATATTGCTGTATGGGTTTGTATATAGCTGTAGGAAGCTTAGATTTTGTTTCCATAAAGTAGACCTACATTATTATTACAAACCTTTTGTTTACACTGTGGATAAGCAAAGTGTCAGCTCAAAAATGCATGCAACTGAGAGGAAGATCAAGGGAGCAGTTTACCCTGCCCGGATTAAAGTTACCAGGGCCCCATCCTGATCCCAGGCCTGGGGACAGTGCTTGAGAGAGAGTGCCTGTTGAATGGGGCCCGGCTGGGCACAGCTCAACAAGGGGACATGGGCCAAGGGCAGCAGCCCTGATGGACCGATCCCCGACTATTGTTGCTGACACTTTATTTATATTGTACACGCTTCCCTTAGGCAGTATTATTAGAAAGCGTTGCATCAATTTTCATTGTTATGCAGATGATACTCAGCTTTATATATCGATGAAGCCAGATGACACACATCAATTAGTTAAACTGCAGGAATGTCTTAAAGACATAAAGGCCTGAATGACCTGTAATTTCCTGCTTCTAAATTCAAATAAACTGAAGTTCTTGTACTCAGCCCCATAAATCTTAGAAACATGGTGTCAAACCAGATACTTACTCTAGAATAGAATGGGAGGCAGAGCCTTCAGCTTTCAGGCCCCTCTTCTGTGGAACCAGCTCCCAGCTTGGATTCGGGAGACAGACACCCTCTCTATTTTCAAGATTAGGCTTAAAACTTTCCTTTTTGATCAAGCTTATAGTTAGGGCTGGATCAGATGACCCTGAACCACCCCTTAGTTATGCTGCTGTAGGCCTAGGCTGCTGAGGGGGGGTCCCATAATGCACTGTTTCTTCTCATTCACCTTTATTTACTTGTGTATACTTCACTCTGTATTTAATCATTATTATTAATCTCTGCCTCTCTTCCACAGCATGCCTTTTGTCCTGTCTCTCTCCCCTTAGCCCCAACCGGTCACAGCAGATGACTGCCCCTCCCTGAGCCTGGTTCTGCTGGAGGTTTCTTCCTGTTAAAAGGGAGTTTTTCCTTCCCACCGTCACCAAGTGCTTGCTCATAGGGGGTCGTTTTGACTGTTGGGTTTTCTCTGTGTTATTGTAGGGTCTTTACCCACAATACAAAGCACCTTGAGGCGACTGCTTTTTGTGATTTGGCGCTATATAAATAAAACTGAATTGAATTGGTGACTGAGACATGGAACATCACCTCTCTGGTGGGGAAGGAGCCTGAGCTACTGCGTGAGGTTGAGAATTACTGACTAGATATAGTGGGGCTCACCTCAATGCATGGCCTGGGCTCTGGAACCTGGAGAGGGGCCAGTAGGGTCTGGTGACTCCATTGTCCTACTGGAAGACTTGCGTGGGTGATGACAGTGAGAAGTGGAGGGGCATGATTGGGAGGAATGGCCCATCTGATCTGAATCCGAGTGGTGTTCTGTTATTGGACTTCTGTGCAAACCATAGTCTGGCCACAATGAACACCATGTTCAATCATAAGGATGTCCTTAAGTGCACGCTGCAGCAGGATACCCTACGTGGTAGATCGATGACCAATTTTTCAATCTTTTCATTAGTTCTGTGGTCATATGTTCTAGATACTTGGATGAAGAGAGGACCTCCCACAGGATACCCCGAGGAATGTCGTTGAATACCTTCTCCAAGTCCACAAAGCAAGTGTAGACTGGTTGAGCACACCCTCCAGCCTCCCTTCTTAAAGATGGGGACCACCACCCTGGTCTGCCAATCCAGTGGCACAGCCCCAGATCCCCACACGATGTTGCAGAGGCATGTCAACCAAGACAGCCCTACAACATCCAGAGCCTTCAGGAACTCAGAGGCAATCTCGTCCACATCAGTGACCTCACCCCCAGTGATGGGCTAGTGGTCCCCCTCATCCCAGACTCTGCTTCCACTACAGAAGGCATGTCAGTGGGATTAAGGTGGTCCTTGAAGGATTCCTTCCACCACCTAACTATAGCCTCAGTTGAAGTCAGCAGTACCTCACCCGCATTATAAACCGTGTGAGTGGAGCACCGCTTTCCCCTCCTGAGTCGCCTGATGGTTTGTCAGAATTGCTTCAATGCCATCTGAAAGTCTTTTTCCATAGCCTCACCGAACTCCTCCCACACCCGAGTTTTTGCTTCAGCCACTGCCCGAGCCACATTCCGCTTGGCCTGCCAATACCTGTCAGCTGCCTCCGGAGTCCCACAGGCTAACCAAGCCTGATAAGATTCCTTCTTCAGCTTGATGGCTCCCTTCACCTCCGGTAACCACCATCTGGTTTGGGGGTTACCACCACAACAGGCACCAACCACCTTGTAGCCACACCTCTAAGCAGCAGCCTCAGCAATGAAAGTGCGGAACATGGTCCATTTGGACTCAATGTCCTCAGCCTCCCTCAGAATGCCGTCGAAGTCGAAGTTTGCACAGAAGTCCAATAACGGGAAACCATTCGGGTTCACATCAGGCAGGCCGTTCCTCCCAATTACGCCCCTCCAGGTCTCACTGTCATTGCCCACGTGAGTGCTGAAGTCTCCCAGCAAGACGATGGAGTCACCAAATGGAGCACCCAACTCCGATGTACAGGCAGCAAGCTGGGGAGATACAAGAATACCTACCCCAGCTCACCGCTGCTCACCGAGGGCAACTCCAGACTGAAACAGAGTCCAGCCCCTTTCCAGGAGACTGGTTCCAGAGCCCAGGCCATGCGTTGAGGTGAGCCCAACTATATCTAGCTGGTATCTCTCAACCTCACACAGTAGCTCAGGCTCCTTCCCCACCAGAGAAGTGTTAGATCACACCAGAGAAGATATAATTCTTCTCTGGTTCTTCTCCACATCCCAATAGCCAGTGTCGATAGCCGGGGATTGGTCCCCCAGGGCCTCTGAAATTGGCCACCGCCCACACACACTGCACCCAACCCCTACGACGCCTCCTGCGGGTGGTGGGCCTACAGGAGGGCGGGCCCATGTTATCTCTTTGGGCTGCGCCCGGCCAGGCACCATGGGCTAATGGCCGGCCACCAGACGCTTTCCCTCGAGCTCCCTCCCCAGATCTGGCTCCAAGGTGGGGCCCTGGTAACCCTATCCCGGGTAGGGTAAACAGTTCCCTTGTTGGTATTTCCATAAAGGGTCTTCTGAACCGCTCTTCAACTGAACCCTCTGAGGACATTGAGTTTGAATGGACCATGCTTTGCACCTCCATTGTTGAGACTGCCCCACAGAACTGCAGCTGCAAGGTGGTTTGGACACCGTAGGTGAAGGTAGTTATCAAGCTAAAGAAGGAGTCCTATCGGACTTGGTTAGCCTGTGAGACTTCAGAGGCAGCTGATGGGTACCAACAGGCCAAGTGGAATGCAGCTTGGGCAGTGGCTAAAGCAAAAACTCGGTTGAGGGAGAAATTTGTTGAGGTCATAGAAATAGACTTCGGGACTGCCTCAACGCAATTCTGGCAAACTGTCAGGTGACTCAGGATGGGAAAGCGGTGCTTTATTCACATGGTGTATAGTGCAGGTGGGGCACTACTGACTTCAACTCAGGATATAGTTGGGTGCTGAAAGAATATTTCAAGGACCTCCTTAATACCATTGACACATCTTCTCTAGAGAAAAAAAGACTTCTGTAGAGTCTGGGGATGACTTGCCTATTACTGGGGTGAGGTCACTGACGTAGTTAAACAGCTCTCAGGTGGCAGGACCCCTGGGGTGGATGAGATTCACCCTGAGTTCCTGAAGGATCTAGATGTTGGGTTGTCTGGGTTGATACACTTCTGCAATATCACATGGAGATCTGGGGTGATGCCACTGGATGTTCAGACTGGGGTAGTGGTTCCCATCTTCAAGAAGGGGGACTGGATTGTGTGCTCCAACTACAAGGAGATCACACTCCTCAACCTCCCCAGGAAGGTCTGTGTGAGGATACTGAAAAGGAGAGTTTGTCTGTTAATCACACCTCAGATTTAGGAGGAACAATGCAGTTTTCATCCTGGTCATGGAACACTGAACCAGTCTCTTGTGGTGAAAAGAGAGTGGAGCATAAAAGTAAAGTGGGTAATTTACAGGTTGATCTATGTCCTTATCCTCATCTGTGGTCACAAGCTTTGGGTAGTGACCAAAAGAACAAGAGTGTGGATACAAGCAGCAGATATCAGATTTCTTCGAAGGGTGGCTGGCCTCTCTCTTAAACACAGGGTGAAGAGTGCAGTCATTCAAGAGGGGCTCAGAGTAGTACTGCTACTCCTCCACATTGAAAGGAGACAGTTGAGGGTGTTTAGCATCTGACTAGGAGACCTCCTGGGTGAGGTGTTCTGGAAGGAGGCCCCAGGGTAGATTCAGGACATGCTGGAGAGATTATATCTCTCGGCTGGCCTGGGAACACCTCGGTGTTACCCCAGATAAGCTGGAGGAGGTGGCTGGGGAGAGGGAGGTCTGGGTTTCCCAATAAATGGAAGAAAATGGATGCATGGATGGAAAACTGCAGTGCAGGTTTGGTTTTATATCATGGTCACAATCTTCTGGTCTAATCTGGCAGTTTGAACAGTGGGCATGTTATGTTGTATATGCTGTTTAGAGATCAATGGAAAAACATACCTTGAAAATTTTAAAAGATAGACATAATACAAATTCTTTATGGCTTTGAAAGATGCTCTTGAACTGTTACAGTTATCACACTATGGGTTTTCAACTGAGGAAACACTGAGTAACACATTTTTCTGATAATCAATTTATCAAGTTAACATGAATATTCACATTTAGAAATGATGAGACTGTGTTGTAGGTTTTGCCACAACTGTCAATCATTTGGTTTGTAGTCTACAGCACCATAGGCTATGTTTTAAACAGTCTATGCAATGAGCAATCTATGCTCCACACTTATGGACTCAGATTTTGTGGTCCACTCCAGTTATGACTAGTTTAGGCCTCTCACAGACATTTTTAATTCTTTATGCAGAAAAGAACAGAAAAGTGTTTGTAAATTGATATCTGATGTGTTTCTGCAAATAAACCCACCACAAGCACTTTGTTATTTTTCACAAATTTAATGGGCACTCCTCAGCCCATGTTCAACAACTCTACCAAGTTTTATAAAGGTCAGCCTGCTATTATTAATGTATGTATTTATTTATTTGTGTAATCCTGCTGACACAAAGGATTATGCAATGAAAAATAAAAGGTGCAAACAATGACGAGCATCAGTGCACTGCATTTTGGTAACTTGATCTTGATCTGAGGTTTTGAGGCAGGGTGAAACCACAGTTTTTGTTTTTACGTTGTTCAGCGCTCACATATTAATACTAAACAAAACTAGCTAAAAAAACTAACAACACTGCTCAAAAAAGAAGAGAGAATTAAAAGAATGCAGGTTTTTGCTTATTGTTCTGAAACAATATGCTAATGGTAGTTAACATTGGGTTTGTTTTTCATCATTGAAATTGGGATACCTACTAATTTGGAAGTTATCAACGATTCAGAATACAGACTTACAGCACAGTTCACATTTTTGTTAAAATTTTGTGAAAATATATGCATTGTTTTATCAGGTCAGGTCAGACATCATTGCAGAGGAATTTTGGTCAAGTTTTTTATAATGTTGCTTCAGTTTACTGAGGCTTGCAGGCATTTATTCATGCACATCATTTCAATCAGGTTGAGGTCTGGACAGTGATTGAGCCACTGCAACCCCTTGATTCATTTTCAGCTTTTCTGTTGTAGATTTGTAGGTGTGCTTGGGATCATTGTCCTGTTGCTAGCTGGGCCAAGCTTTAACTGTCAGACAGATGGCCTCATATTTGACTCTAGAACATTTTGGTATAGAGATAGACTCATGATCGACTCAGTGACAGCAAGGCCATCACCCCTCTGCTACCATGCTTCAGAGTCTCTAGGAGGACATTTTAGATGAACAAGAGCAATATTCAAGACAGAACTGTGTTATTGTTTTTGGTATACCAGAAAATTATGCTGAAAACACAAAGTTATAATAGACATAATTAAATATATTATTACATATTAAACTGGAAGATCTCTTATATTGAATTAGTAAGACAAATAAAAATGTTTTATACTTGGGGACTTTAATATTAATATATCAAAACAGAAAATGTCTCTGTAGGTTTTCAGTCATCCAGGTCACAGTAGTCTTTGCAGCTTGAAAAAAGGGCAACTGGACTCCTTTTTTTTTCTTAATGTCATTATGCATATGAACAATAGTGGGTCACAACCTCCAGGAGACTATGCCCACTGGGGTTTAAATACCTGGGTCTCCCCACCTCTTGGTTTGAGAACTGAAGGAGCCTTTTGGATAAGAGGTGAAAAGTCTTCAAGAAACAAAAAAGAGGTCCAGTCCCCCTTTTTTCAAGCTCCAGAGTGTACTGACTCTGCTGTAATTGTTTCAAATATTAAAGACCATTTTCCTATAGTACTATTTTTTGATCTTATTAAAAAGATTGATTTACATCCATAAATGAAGAGAAAATGCTGAATGAAAAAAAACTTGTTAAAACTATCTGGAAATCTTAAAGCTAAAACATAGGATTCAGTTTTCAATTGCCAAGACCCAGATGCTAGACATAATGCTTTAATTGATTAAATAATTTAATTCCAAATAAAAAAGTGATGTGGGAAATCAGACAAAATGGCTTCCAGAGGTATTTTAAAATCAATTTAAAAACATATACTGTACAAACATGTTAAAACTGCAAGTGAAGAAGAATTGCATATAAAATACAGAAATAAGCTGACTCACATAAGAGTGAGTAAACAAAAAATATTCTACTAAGTTTTTCAAGCTTCTCATGGTGATCAGAAGTAATGCTGGAAGCTTCTTGGTTGGGTTTATGAAACCGCTGTGCTTCCCAATACCAGAGTCGAGCAAAATGCTCCTCCTGATGGTGCCACATATAAGCAATATCTTAAAGGTAACTACTTAAATTCTTTTTTTTTTTTTTACACCAACTGATAAAAAGGAAGTCCTTGAAATCATTGTGAGTATGAAAAATTCCCACACAGCAGATGTGGATGGCATTTGTGGTAAAATTATAAAAGCCGTTAGGACTGAAATTGTACATCCGCTTGTTTATTCTGTCAGTCGGTCTCTGTTTTGTGTGATAGAACCAAAAAAGACGAAGATTGCAAAAAATATCTCAAGATTTAAGTCAGGGGACAAAAATGATAAGCAAAAATTATAGTCCTATACTGCCTGTTTTTCCAAAGTACTGGAAAAAATAGTTTATTGTAGATGTAGCGATTACTTAGTTTGAATATTCTTGTTTCATCACAATATTGTCGTGGCACCAGGATTGCTGAGTTTCGGGATATTCAAATTAGTTTTTTCCCCTTGTTTCCCCGAGTCTTGTCATTATCAAGTTCACATTTGTACGGTCACTTCCTGTTTTACTTTGGTAGCCCTTTGATTTGTGAACTTTGTATTCAGTTTTGCTTCCCCTTGTCTCGTTAGTGTGTCTGCTCACCTGTTCTTCACGGATGTTTCCACTTTCCTCATTACCTCTTGTGTATTTATTGTTTTCATCCTCCTCCTGTTCTTTGTAGTGTTCTCCCTCATGTTGTATAGATTCCTGGTAGAAAGCCTCTTTTGTTATTCCTGGCTGATACTCTGCCCGGTCATTTTTTTGTGTTTATTCTTTGTTTTGGGTATTCTCCAGCAATAAAAGCTGTTTGTGTTACTTCCCGTTTACCGAGTCCTGCATTGGGGTCCCATTTCTGCCTGCCATAAAGCAGCAAATATGGATTTAGAACAAAGAGAACATCTTGTATGGCAGCTCTTGATCTCTGTGAAAAATCAATGGTACTATAGATAACAGTGAATGTGACACAGGAATCCTCCTTGACTTATCAAAAGCATTTGATACTAATGCTTTTAAAATTCTTTTAGCCAAGCTGGAACATTAGGGACACAGCACTCAGTTGGTTTAGAAGTTATATGTATGAAAGGGAGCAACATGTATATATAAATGCTTAAAAATCTCAAAGTAAATTGATCAAATGTGGGGTCCCACGGGGATCAGTATTTGGACCACTTCTTTTTTTTTCTATATGTCAATGACTTTGTCCACTCTCCTAGTATTTTATATAAAATAATGTTTGCTGATGATACAAACCTATTTTTCCTCCAAAAATTTGATTATCTTCAACATATTATAAATGAATATTTGATAAAGGTGGATGTCTGGTTTAAATGTAATGAATTATTGTTAAATGTTAACAAAACAAATTTCATTGCATTTCACTCAAACAGAAACCACAAATGATGATGATGTATGTATTCAGATAAATGGTAGGGCCATTGAGAGGCTAAAATTTATTTTTTAAAAATTACTAGGGGTTCACAGTGATGAATTTCTGAATTTCAAGAGTCATATTGATGAACTAATGAAGAAATTATCTAAATATGTTGGTTTATTTTTTAAATTGATTAATTTTCTTCCATGTGAAGCATTACTTACCTTATACCAGTCACTATTTGAGCCTCCTTTAAATTACTGTAACGTCATTTAATGAAATATTTATCCTACTTATCTTGAGAGATTACAGATTTTACAAAAGAAAGTTATACAAGCCATAACATGGTCCAAGGTAGATGCTCCCTCTGATTCTTTTTTCATGGTTACAAATTTTTGAGGTTGAATGTAACATTTTTCACAATGCCTGTGTAATGTATAATGCAGTGTTTAGACTCAACTAAATACTTTGTAACCTTATTCCAATTTATTAGACCACTCACGCATATAATACACGAAAAAAGCTACCTTTGAGGGGAAAGGAAAATAACTGAAATGTGCAAGTTTTAGTGTGACCTATAGAGGTCCTCAAAATTGAGAATGAGCCTCAAAGTATGCTAACTTTCAATTCAGTTCAATGCAATTAAATTTTATTTATATAGCGCCAAATCACAACAGTCACCTCAAGACACTTTATATTGTAAGGTAAAGGCCCTAAAATAACCCTCTGTCTGTCTTTAAACTGAAAACAATTACTACTAAAATATGTTTGACATTAGGATCTTTAGGGTAATCTTAGGATATTTTAGTGATTTAGGTTAGTATGATAATGTACGTTGGGAATTATATATGCATTTGATCCATATTATCTGATGCTTAGGCCCCTATTTATAACCTATAGTTAGCTTTTGGGAACTCTCATTTCATATGAAACTATTTTATATATTATTGTGTTGGAATTTGTATCGTAATTGATTTGTGAAAAAGTTGAAACTAAAACGGAAGTAGGAAGTGTTTGATATGCTGTGTTTGGTTTTCTCCAAACATGGTGCTGTACATTATGCCCAAACATCTCCACTGTGGTCTTGTCTGTCCAAAAGATACTTATCAAGAAGTCTTGTCATCAACTTGTGGTCAAACCTAAGCTGTACTGCCATCTTTTTAGAGAGAAAAGGCTTTCTCCTGGCAACTACTCCAAATAAGCCATACTTGCTGAGTCTTTTTCTAATTGTGCTTTTATGAACTTCAACATTTAACATGCTAAATGAGGCCTGTAGAGCCTGAGATGCTGCTTTTGGATTTTTTGCCATTTCTCTGAGCTTTGCACAGACTGACCTTGGGGTGAATTTGCTTGGACAGAGAATCTTTCTCTCTGTAGATTGATGGAATTGTTTGGAAATGACCTCGTAACCCTTCCCAGATTGATAGGCAGCAACAATTGCTTCTCTAAAATCATTGTTGATGTCTTTCCTCTTTGGCATTGTGTTAACAATCACCTGAATGTTCCAGACCAGCAAAGTGCAACAATTTTCACTTCTATAAAGGTGCTTCTCACTTGCTGATGATCGGTTCATCAAGTGCATTTGATTAGCAGCACCTGGCTGCGACTTACCCTCTTAAGTCCTATGGAAGCTGTAAGAGTGTACTTGGTTTTTCACAGGTCTGCATAGAGTCCTGTTTAAATAGTCTTTTCACATGACTGCACCAACAACCAGTTCATATTCAAAGTAAATTAGTTCCCCCTTATCTAGATTGTGATGCTTGGTTCGAACTTCAGCAGGTCCCTTTGACCTTGTCAGCATGCCTAAATACATTGTCTTTCTGACAAGATTAGCTGATTATATTAGCATTAACAAGCAACTGAACCCATTTACCTAATGAAGTAGCTCCTGAGTGTATTTATAGTGAGTCTGTTCAGTTTGACTTTGTTAAGGAGAAGAGTATCTGGAAAAAAAATTGTGTCTGTCAGGCACCAAGGGCTGTAAACTACCTTAACTGCCATGTGCCACTGCTGTTCTTAGCTGTGATAATCATCATGCAACTCTCCATTTTATTTCAGACCATATATTTGCCTCCTGTCTCTCCCTTTGCACCTCCTCTTAAATTCTCTCCCACAAGCTGATTTTAAGTCTGACCACAGGGTTTCTCTGTCGATCTCCCTGCAGCTCTGGGTTCATCTTGAAATCCTATTCCTAATCTGACTCACTTCCTGCTGACTGGTTAACAGGAAAACCAACAGGTACAACAAACTGAATTGCAGTCATTTGTCTTCATGCATGTCTGTTTGGCCAGGCTAAGCTGAGCTTCTCTAAACCACACAAGGACTCCAATTACATTAGGTTAGTAATAAAGGTGTGGGCCAGTGTGTGCAGCTGGTCTGAAATAGCCTTGAGGTGAGTCGTTCCACTAAGGATGCCTGGGCAGTATCTGTCCACATTTTTAGATGCACTTCTCATTTATTAAAAAAATTACAGAATAACTGAATTGGTACAGTGAGAAACAGAAAGGAGGTTTAGGGGCTCGTGTTAGTCTGAACTCTGAATAAAATTATGCAGCACTACCAGCTTATTGTCTAATAATGTCATGCTGACATCGTGACTGTTGGATCCTTTCAACCGCAACGCTGAGAAAATAAATTTTGCCACCACCCCACCATTTTGTACCACACGACTACCTAACGGTGTCACACCTGACGTAAATGCAGATGAACAGAATCTATTGCTCTGCATTATGGATGTTCATTCATTCTGTATGACAATAATGAAAGGTGTAGTCTCATACAACTTACCGAGATGGCATAAACCTGCTTTATGCTGCTTAACATCTCGGGGCACTCAATTTATTGAGCAATATGTGTTCTATATCTTGAGTCCTTTGGCCATCTCGTCTGTTTTCTCTCTCTCTCTCTGGAAGGTCTAATCCCTGCTGCTTCTAATCGTGTACTGCTGAGACCAATTCAAATCCATGCGGGACTTAACGCCCTGTAATGCCTTTACAAGTAGTTGCATAAAGCTGACATCCCATTCGTTCTGGGTAGGATTCTCAGCCTGGATTACAAGGCAAAATCTGAAATAATTAATGTGAGGTTGCCGGGGGTTATTTCAACTCTATTTCTAAGAATCACTGTGTATTAATTTTTAAGTAAAACAATCCCTAATAATTGTTTTTTTTTTTTTTGGACTGCAGTGCTTCCCGTTCTGTTAGTTGTTAAATGTTTGTTGAAACTTTACCTCCACCTGATATCATCTCAAGGAAAAGTGAAGCAAACCACTGCATCAAGGCCACTTTGTAACCATGTTCTTGTTTTTAAACAGAGAATGGTCACCTTTTATTGTATTACTTAAATTTTATTCACTGATTTGCAGAAATTCTATTCACAAACCTGTGGCCATTTTCAAAGGATAAGGCTGACAAAAATCTGGCAGTGCTCATCCTGTTCCTCCTTGCACAAAGCAGCAGATATCGATCCCGCTGATGGGTTAAGGACCTTCTACGGCCCTATCCTGCTCTCCTAGAGTAACTGCCTGTCTCCTGGAATCTCCTCCATACTCTTTAGACTGTGCTGGGAGACAGAAAGCCTTCTGGAAATGACACACATTGATGTGCCATTCTGGAGGAGTTGGACTACCTGTGCAACCTCTGTATGGTCCAGGTATCGCCTCATGCTACCAGTAGTGACACTGACCCCAGCCAAATGCAAAAATAATGAAAAAACAGTGGGAAAAGATGAGGAGGGACAAAATGTCAGTGGTCTCCACCTGTAAAACCATTCCTGTTTTGAGGGCTGTCTCATTGTTGCCCCTCTAGTGCACCTGTTGTTAATTTCATTAACACCAAAACAGCTGAAACTGACTAACACTTAACTGATCAGACCGATATCCCAGAGGTTTAACTGACTTGGTGCTCTATTCTGGTTAAAAAGTGTTCCTTTAATTTTTTGAGCAGTGTTGGATCACATCAGCAAGTGTGTCCTGCCACTAATTGCGTTACCTCTGGCTAAGATGAATAACCAATCTGGTGCATATTTTAAAAAGCAGATACATTTCCTTCTTAAAAGACTCCATGCTGATTATACCCATTACTTGAGTAAATTTTTGTTATAGTGCTGCAGTTATTGCAGTTGTTATGGCGGTAATGTTTGAAACCTCAATAAAAGAAAATATAATAGATGGTGTTTTAATTTCATGGAATAAAACACCACAGAGAGCATGGATGAAATGAGTAAAATGAGAACTAGTAGGAAGAGAGAAAGAAGACCAGGTTTTGGAAGAAAGGAAAGACACAAACCAAGGCGCTGATGGTAAAGAAAGACATAAAGAGAGACTGATTTTGACACAGAGAAGAAATAAATGTTATTCATGCTGAACACAACACAAAAGAGAGATGTGGGTTGCGGTGGTTGAAGTTGGTCGGAAAGAAATTTCAAACTAACATGAATCCAGGTTTCATAAGTACTCAGCACAGGCTCTATTTATAGGGTGGCTTCCCGCTGTTGGAGCTGTCATTCTCACTGTGCTCTGCAGCCCATCTCACCTGCCCCATGCTAGCCTCTCTCTCATTAGAACGCCACAGCAAAACACATGCCGCCACGTCTGTGGGTGCGCTGCATGATTCACAGGTTAGAGACTCATTCGGCAGCATGTGTTATACTATTTACCCGATATGTTATTTTCATGTGTGTACGCAACTGTGAGTGCGTGTAAGTCACACATGAACAAAACAGTTCATGTAAACATGTTGGAAGGAAAAGGGTAATAGTACAGATTTTAATTGAGTGTTCCTCTCATGCATAGACATAGAGCAACTTTCTCAGTGACATTTGCTGACAAGAAGTTCTTCAACTTTTCTGAGGACTGTGGCTGTCCCTTTTAGCAAGCAAGGCTGACAATCAGTCTCTGGTTGCGACTTGTCCATGCTCCCTGAGATGGTAATGAGGCTCTCACAGCAGGGCTGCTGACAGCCTCCTGTTGTGTGGCCTCATCTCTTTTAGCAGTGCACAGCAAAAACAAAGAGGTGGGTGGCTGGCGTCAATTTGACCCAGTGGCCCCCAGTCCACCCATACCAACTGTGCTTCCAAAAAGTGCAGGCGTAAGTATTTTTCAGCTATGCAAATACATAGCTACATAGGGACATTAAAATACACAAGTGCACCCAAGAACAGGGATGTGTTATGAATATGAAGTCATGGAACAAACATAATTTTGTGTGTCTGTGCACCATGTGTCCACACACACACACACACAAACCTACACATACACACAGCGACACTAATTCAACTACCCTGCTGATTTCAGGCACAGGGTGCAGGTGAGAAATGCTTGCCAAATTTCCCTAGCTGGAGCAATCGTTTGCATATGCAGATGTTAATTACCACTGGAGCTTGTATGGGCCAATCGGCAGGCTGCTGGAACAGCTTGTGCATCTCTCTTCCTCTCCCCACAGGTCGCCGTTTCCACGGTTACTCCCCTGGCTGATAATAAAGATAATCACCTCAGATTTCCTTCATGGCTCATTTTCTCCTACTCGCTTTTGAAAGGCCAGAGCGCCGCTGTCTGATTTTCCACGCCGAGCTCTTATCAGTGCACCAGGGCCGAGAACTGGGGTGGGGGCCAAGTCGATGAACCACCTGCCACATACTCACCAGAGGGGACAGATCTGTTCAGTCAGGGTCTCAGATATGGTGGGGTAATGAGTGCGAGATCATCCATCCGGTATGGTGTAATTGTGGTTGGAATAAGAGCTTGGATGAGAGCAATGTCAGATCAGATGAGATCTGGTGAAGGCTGTTATCACACAAAGACTGACAGGACTGATCCTGGCCTGTGCAGTTAGGAAGAAAGTAGGGTTTGAAAGCTTGAAATTAAGAGTTAGTCCATTAAATCAAGAGATAACATCAATCAGATATTTTAGATTGAATAGGTCTTAGACCTCCTTGGCAGTTTTAATGGTCAAAGGTGATGAGGTGCATGGGTAAATCTGAGCTTCATGACCCGTATTTGTCTGTATAAAGCAACATGTTTAAATTTTTACACTACACTTAATCTTCTTTCACTGTAATCTGTTGTCATTAAACATGGCCTGTTGTACCACTGTATATCCAGTTGATACCTCTTAAAGCAAGCCATCTGCTATGGGCCTGTACAAAAGATCCAATTCCCACTCACTCTCTCTCTCTCTCCCCCTCTGCCAACCCCCCGTTCTTTCTGTCTCCCTCCTTGTGCTCCCTTGAATCCATTGTCCGGATAGAAACGTGCCTGGGATAGCAAGGCCTTGCTTTCGGCACACTTCTTTGAGAATTATTTAAGGTTTAGGAGTTTCTGTGAAATGAATATTTGATGTGGAGGACCTGAGCGTCTCCCGACGAGCCCAGAGCAACACTTCAGAGAACGACTGGGGTGAGGTGTAAAGCTGCCTGCTTCAAAACACACACGCACACACGTGTGTGCGTGTGCACGCGCACACGTGTGTGCACGCGCAGACACACACACACACACACACACGCACCACCACCTCATCCGCTCATCACCATACCCAGAATATATACCAGACATTTTATGGTGGATTATTGAATGAAAAGGTTTTCATTGTGAAGTCTGGGGCTATCCAATCTGATCTTGGATGCATGTTGTCCGAGGCATTTTATATGCCGTTTTCCCTTTAACCTTTTTTTCAAGATTCTTCATAATATAGAGCGCTTTTTTCTTCTTCTTCTTCTTTTGGCATCCACCATTCAGGCTTTGAAATTTTCCCAGGTTTTCTGGTTTATGTCACATTAACCTATTCATCATATGGCAAGAGTGAAGTCCATATGGTTTATATGTACTTATCTCTAGTTTCTCCTATTACCACAAGAGTGCAGAGTTGAGGCATTCAGAAATATTGTTTCCCTTTGTGGACGAAAGCTGTGATTTTATAAACCTTGTCTTAGAGTGCCATCTCGTGGTTTGTGTCTGAGACGACTTCCTTGATTTTCTTGTGAAATCAAGCAGGCTAGAGGTAATCTTAGCAGAAATCAAACCATCAGAACTATTAATTATTCATTTATCAATATTTATCTAAAAAAAAAAAGGATTAAAGTCTGAGCTTAGATACTGTAGGAAAATAGAGTATTAATAAAATATTCAATATTTTGTTCCAATAAAGTTTTGTTGTAGATCTCAATAGGCCGCCTACAGATTACAATATCAGTCACTGAGCTTTGGCAAAAATGTTACAACTGGCTTGAATCACAAAGTTTTATCCAAGAAGACTTCTTAACTGCTGTCAGTCTGATTCATGACAATGCACTCCAGAGACGACTCAAACAGATATGTGTAATGAGAGCCATCTGAGCAGCCAGTATACTCTAATTAATTAAACCCACAGACCTTATCTGACCATATGCTCCCAGAACACACACACACACACACACACACGCACAGATGCCAATAATATGATAGAGATCTGGTGTCGTGCAAACAATTGTGTTTGTTATGCCTGGATTGTGATTCACGGGAATGCAACAATAAATCTGTTAAAGTTAAAAATAAATGTAAAAAATTGCAGATTATTTTAACACAAAGACGAGAACTGTAAAATATGATGAAAGTTGGCTGGTACTATTCTCATCTTCCTTGTCTCTGTTTCTCTTCATCTTTGCCTTCTTTGCTGTTGTGATGAATAAAAATCAGATTGGTTGTATCTTGGACTAATAAATGATTGCTCTATGTAACCGCACGGAGTGAGTTTAAAATTCAAAAAAAAAATGTCAAAGTGAAATACAACTTCTGAATTGCTTTTTGAAGTATTAAATACTTTGGTCTCTGCAAGTGCTTATCTCTGCATTAATATGCACATATACTGTAAGCTGAAAGAGAGCATCGGGGGTTTAAATCTCCTGGGATTCTGATTTAGAATCTCTGAGACCCAAAGCATTCCCAACCTCCTCAACCCCCTCAACCTTGAGCATAAATCACTTCAGTATGTCTGCCGAGCCACCCAATCAGAGCCAATTAGGGCTAGTTACAGGACTGTAGAGTTTGCCCTTTTCAAAAAAGAGAGAAAGGACAAAGAGGAGACTCAAAAGGAGGTTGTGGAAAGACAAAAAGAAAGGCAAAGAGAGACAAAGGGAGTATATGGGGGTATGTGTGAGACAGAGATTGTTATTAGCATTCTCTCCTTTAAACTAGGATCTTTAGAAAAGTTAAAGTAAAAAGGAATATGAATATTGCTGTGGTGACTGGCTTTCCAAGCTCTGAATATTCATATTCAAGACTGAGAAAGCACGTCTGCTCTAGAAACACTTGCACTCAGTACATGTGTGCTTTAGGCACTGGGCTGGGTCAGCAGGGACCACGGGACGGATTTTATGAACAATAGGAGGAGACTTCCTCCAGATGGGAGTGCTAAAAAACATCTGCATGAGATCAAGGCGATGGAGAGAATGAAGGAAAGTTAAAGGTGGGAGGAGAGAGAAAGAGAGGATTTTGGCTCTGCACTCAAAAACAAAACAAAACACTGTTTTGGAAACAAAAAAATGACGGACCTCTTCTGTAAAGACGGCCATGCATGTCACAATTAAATGATTTTAAAAAAGAGGAAAATTTTCTCCAACCCTATTATCAAGACTGACTGTCAGATGGCTTCTTTATTGTTCCCAAAGGAGATATTTAGCAGTGTGTTGTTTGGGAAATATACAGGTGCTGGTCAAAAAATTAGAATATCATGAAAAAGTTGATATATTTCAGTAATTCCATTCAAAAGGTGAAACTTGTATATTATATGCATTCATTACACACAGACTGATATAGTTCAAATGTTTATTTCTTTTAATTTTGATGATTTTAACTGACAACTAATGAAAAACCCAAATTCAGTCTCTCAGAAAATTAGAATATTACCTGACACCAAAACACAAAAGACAAAAAGGATTTTTTAGAAATGTTGGCCAACTGAAAAGTATGAGCATGAAAAGTATGAGCATGTACAGCACTCAGTACTTAGTTGGGGCTCCTTTAGCCTGGATTACTGCAGCAATGCGGCGTGGCATGGAGTCCATCAGTCTGTGGCACTGTTCAGGTGTTATGAG
>JAMQGT020015237.1:0-52711 GCA_024447675.2 Pterophyllum scalare | reverse complement strand
TACATTCACACTAGAGTTTCAGTTACGTATTGCTCTGAGTACTACAGCCTGGTGCCAGGTATCGAACTAGAGGACTCAGACCATGGCGAGTATGAGAATGTCGACCTGTCGTGACATCATCAACAGAATAAATCGGCATTGTGGGAAATACGTTTTTGATGAGAACATCTGTGGCGCTCACATGGTGCCTTCAAATCATCTTGATAAATGATGGGGATATTCCTGCCAAAGTTAGTATAGGTTTCTGTTTTCCCTTGTGTCAGTCCTCTTTTCAATTTCATCGAACCAGCACCACACAGTCTCAGCTGGTTCAGTGACTGATTAGCTTGAATCTCAATTTTTACAAAAATAGCAAGAGCAGGGATAGAAAAAAAGGCAAATACTTTATGTCATAAAGGAAAGTTTCTATTAACCTCGCATAGCATAATGACTGAAAGCTGGGAGGAATGCTGAGCAAGGCTGTGTCTCAAATTAAAATGAAACCTGTTGGTGCTATTATAGCGCACCTGGTTGAGCAGGTGACCCATATTCTCCTCACATTCTCCCTCTCTTTCTTTGTTTTTCTGTCAACTCTCTCTGTACTGTGCTATCTACTAAAGGCAGAAAGTAAAGCTATTGACAGCTCGATATAATGAACGACATATCTGCCATGGCTTTAATCCAGACTCAAACTGAAGTGTTTCGGGAGTTTCTGATTTCTGTCTGTGTATCTGTGGATTATTTAAGTTTTAAAGCCCGGAAACACGACAACTAGCAGGGCAGCGCTAACAGGAAAATGCTAGCGCCAGTCAAACACATGTTCCGAGTAAGCACATACGTGTGTTAGTGCCAGTGATGTTCAACAGCAATAGATGTCGTTTTACAGTAGAAGATTTTGTTGTTATAGGTGGGAACGCACAGGTGGCATTTATGAAAGCGCTGTCCCAATAACCAGTTAACCAGCATTCCATAAGCATGGAAGTGAAATGCAGCCGACACCGATACAGTCGTCTGTCCCTACTGTGACACATAAAAAAGTCTACTTTACACTAATTTGGTTTCCTTCAAAGTCAGCACTGTTCTGTTGGCTTGCTTTTGGCCAGAGGCACAAATTTGGGTATCTAAATTTATACAAATTGAATATTTTCAGTATGCTGGTTTGACTGGGCCTTTTAAGGTGCTGGTATGCTTCTTTTTTTTTTTTTTTTATCCTGGAGAAAGCTATGCTAGCTGTCTGCCCTACTTCAAAAGAGAGATACTATTATGATAATCAGTTGATTCATTGTCTGAAATAAGCCCCCAAGTTTCATCTAATTATCTACCCCTTAGGCTATAAATGAAAAAAAAAACACACATAGGCCCCTTGTCACTCAGATAATCTCACCCTGCTTCTGGCTCTATATTTAATACACAATTTATAACTGGGCAGGAAAATAAAAGTATTTACTAAGATTTCAAATTATTGTTTAAAAAACAAACAGAAAAGTTGACTACAGAAACAGTGTGGTCCAACCTCCGCAGTATCACAATGTGTGAGGAAGTGATTCAGTCTGGAGCTTTTCCTGTGGGACTTGAGGAACGCAGTGACGGTTTGAAGGGGAAGCCTGATTTTTTTTTTATTATGGAAATAAAGCTAAAAGAGATTTATTCTATTCAATGCTGAGTTCGGAGCGGTTTACATTTAATGTTGTTTTCAAGACTACAAGAACATATTTTAATTACTAAGTTCAGCAGCCTTTTGTGTCTATTTTTCTTTACCTCGCCCAACTGTTATTGTTTCACGCGTTCCTGCTTGTTGACTTGACTTGCTACATGTATAGTGTACAAGAGGATTCCTGATTAAGCTGCACAACCAGAAATATAGGTGCTAAACAATTTCAAACCTCTCTGCTATGCTCATAGTTAATTTAGAGCTAAATGGGGAATCTGAAGCTAAGATGAGAAATCGGATTTTAAGTGTCATTCATTGTTAAGGCAGGATAAAAAGATGGACATTCGCTCTTGCTTTGTGTCACACACTGAAATGTGCAGAGAGGTTGGAAAATGCAACGGTGCTTGGGTCTAAATACTGGCTTAAGATAAAAATCTCTGCAGTACTGGTTTGGTAAAGTAGCCTGAGACCTGCATGAAAGCAAACACTACACAGCAGGGTTATTGTGACAGTGGAGGATGCTCGATTGTTATCAAAGATGTGGAAAACAGACGGACGTCTCGCTCTCACACTTGCAGGTTTTGAAAGCTAATTGGGTTTTTTTTGTTCAGTGAAATACAGAGGGTGCAGCAAGGGGTGTGGAACTTCCTGCAATTGAAAAAAACTGATGCGTATTTTCCAGATGGGTTTTCACATATTTTCCATTTAAGCTTTATTTATCAGCACTGTAATGTTTGCCAAGTGCTCTTAGGTCAAAAGACAAATGCAAAGGCAGTTTCTACACAAAATAACAGCATATGTTAAATTAAAAGGGCCATATAGCTACTGGACACTGATGTGCTATTGTGTACACTGCAGTTGATATTCTCTGGTTATTATTTCAATGCCTGCCGAGCTTTACATTCTTGTCAGTAGTTTACAATGATTTCAGATGAAGATGCACCAGACTTCTTTTTTTTTTGTTGTTTGTTTTTTTGGCCACAGTGGCTTTATTGGCAGCAGAGGGAGACGGAAATGGGGGAAAGATACAAGGGAAGACACGCGGGCAAGCTGGCAATGGGCCGAGGTTCGAGCCCACACGGCAGCGTGGCATATACACGTGGTCACCTGCTTCACCACTGAGCCACCTGGGCGCCCCATCAGACTTCATTTTGACTGGCCATGTACAAAATTATAACCCGCTGGCAGAATTTAATCCTGCAGTTTATGAAATAGTAACAAAATGTGATCTATTTGTTTGTATACATATGTGACACACAAATTGCCTCCTTTTTTCTATGATAGTGGTAAATATAGTATTTTTAACCCAAATCACAGTCTTTTTCTAAATCTAACCATGTCGTTTTGGTGCCTTATAACCTGACCAAAAATGTAAAAAATGATACACAAGTTAGTACATGGGCAGCACGGTGGCGCGGTGGTTAGCACTGCTGCCTCACAGTTAGAATACCATCGATTCCACCTTGGCCCAGGCCCCTCCCTCTCTCCCTGTGTGGAGTTTGCATGTTCTCCCCGTGTCTGCGTGGGTTTCCTCCAGGTCCTCCGGTTTCCTCCCACAGTCCAAAGACATGCAATTACTGTGGTTAGGTTGATTGAAAACTCTAAATTGCCCATAGGTGTGAATGAGAGCATGAATGTGAGTGTGAATGGTTGTCTGTCTCTCTGTGTTGGCCCTGTGACAGGCTGGCGACCTGTACAGGGTGTACCCTGCCTGTCGCCTCTGGATGGATGGGTGGAAGTTAGTACATTGTTGGAGTCAGATTGTAGTCTGTTATGTGAAGGCCCTGTCTTTATGCCACCATTGCCATGTCCTGCTTTTTAAACCCTAGTCCCACAGGCCTAGAGACTGGTTGGCAACCACCTGGCAACCTCTGGTTGGTATGGAAAAATGTTTATTCCCTGGCTGGATGGTAAGTGGTTGATGGCTTCTGCTAGATAAAATTAATCAGAAAAAGATATACGGTGCTTTGGATGCTAGAACATTGCCGTGGTCACTTGTAGTTTGCATAGAATATACAGGCTTGTCTGCAAACACTTGCCAACTACTCGTGGCGGTAGTGGTTGTGGAACTGTGAAGAATGCAACACAAACCAGTAATGTAGACTATTTCTTTTCAATGTAAAGTTGTATGTGTTTAAACATGTTACCTTTAGACATAAACAAACTTTTTCTGTGAAGGTGAATATTCTCCATTTCCTATTTGCATTGCACTTTTCCAAGTCTCACTGCTGCTTGGTAGCTGGTCAGTGTTTACAGTTGAAGTTAACATCCCCCATACAAACTACGGATGACTGCGGAAACCAGCCAGCAACCAAAGCAATCACAAGGAGTTTTTGGTACAGGTCCCGCTTTGTGACCAATTTCATCCAGCAACAGCCCATTTTCAATTAATAGATGTCATTTTGTATTTTTTTTTTTTTCACAAATTGCTCTCTTTTTCTAAGTGTCGATGTAGGCTACACAAAAAAGAGGAAAACTGGTGTCCGTAAATATGAGTTTTCACAAATTACCTTGAGACTGCGTTGAGATTTTTGTAAGTTAACTTTAGCTAACAGTAATTCACTCCATGAACTGAAAACAAACAAACAAACAAAGAAAAACCCAGCCACAACAAAAAAAAGTACACAAAAGGGTAGAGGTAGAGAATAATACTACAATTAAATATTTACTTGGTGATAAGGAAACATTGTTTTACATACCTCATATTTTAAAAAGTTTGCTTTTGCTTTTACCTTGAATTAAGCAGTATTTTATAATGTGGACTACCCAAGTTGGGTTTTTTGTAAACATATTGGTAGATAAAGTTAAGCCACTGCTTTAGGCGTGTAATATAACTTTAGCTTGAAGAAAAAATAGCATTCAGAATTAGCATTTACAATATACTGAATGCTACAGTGAATGTACTACTGGACCTTTTATGTAACCCATAAACCCTGAGAGTTGTAAATTAATCATGTATTTGTTTATGTATTCATCTACTAACTAGTTAGCGGTTGCGCTAACATTTGAAACTTAATAGGGAAAGGCATAAAAGGTGACAACTTTCAAGCTTTACTACAACTAACTATACTTTTGACTGTATAAACACCATGTAAGTCCAAATGTTTACAGGCCTGGTAGGTAATTACAATTCAAAATTTCTGGATATTTCCTGTTTGCAGGTGTGGTGTAGCTAAATGTCAAATACATTTTAATAAAGCACTCTTTTTTTCTAGCCTATATACATTTGATTACATTTAGTCCTGCTAGAAAATTAATCTTGCTGCAAACAAATGATACAAGAAATCCAAAATATCTTATGTAAGGTTTTATTTCATAGGCCATGTTTAATCTCAAATGGGTTGGACCAAAAAAAAACATTTTATTGTTTCCTCATCTTTGTGTTTACAGAATAAAAAATAATTAAATTTAACAAGTCAATAAGTTAAATAACAAAACAATAAGTTTGTTTAATATTCAATCGGTCTGCTGTCATTACAAAGAAAGGCTGCAGTTATAAATGAAAGAAATGTCTTGGCATGGGTCCTTTTTTGTGATGGCAGGTCATGAAACTGACAATGATTCAGACATCTGCCTCAGACTGTGAAACACAGTCAAAAGTCCAGAATTGTCCTCATTATGTGCAGTGGGCGGGTTTTGTTCTGTTGGCTACTTGATTGACACCCCTTCCATAAACTTCTTCAGTATCGTTCAATAATTACTAATCATCCTGGCATAAAACGGCAACACTGTATGTAATAAAAGCACTGATTATTTTTAACCATGTTGATACAGGAAGATGCACTACTTTGATTGTTTCTGTATACATTTTAATATTGTTGAGAGAAAAATAAAGGCTTTTTTTTAAATATTTGTGTTCAGTGTCTTTGAGAAGAGCCTCTTGATCTTTTTTCTGTGGCCCGTCAGCTCTTTCTGCCCTCACAATGACCCAGGCTGACCCCAGCTACCTGAAATCCCTCTTTTGAGCTCTGATTTCACTCACCGTGGGAAGTTGTAATTATAGCATTGGGTTGCTGAAACGATTACAGCACTGGAGCTGCCATTCTCAGAGGTCTTAGCCACAACCAGTGGATCCAGTAGCTGAGGGCAGGAAATGACTGGGCTGAAACAGTTGTTTGAGTATCCATGGATGCTAATCTGTGAGTGTTTTATCTATAGAGCAAGATCACAGACCTACCATTGTCTGTCAATCTGATACTCAGGAGGGAACCCAAAGTAAAAGCCAAGACTGGCTCTAAAAAATTTTTTTAGAGCCAGTAATAAAATGAAAATTAGAATAGATATCAGAAAACTATAAGGATAATAAAAAGTTGCTTGCAGCAGACAGCAGACCAATACCTTCGCAGATCTGGAGAATTCTGAAATAAAACCAGTAGTTCCTCTGATTGTTTTCTATCAACAAAGGAGCCTCTGGGTGTCTTTGTGTGTGAGGCACTTACAGGCCTTGGGGCTGAGGCTGGGATCCACACTGTACTTTACAATAATGCCACCTAGAGTTAGGAACTGAGATTAGCTAAATAATTTTTTATTGTGGACAAGTACAAAATCTCTCACTGAAAAACGTCAGTGCAGATTAAAATGTAAACACCGTGAGACTCGGAGTCAGACTGGGAATAGGGAAGTCCACAGTGATTGTTGATCCAGGATCAAATGGAGAAGACATGGCCTCATAAATGTCGAGTCAGAGGAGAGCAAATAGAGCCAGTGTCCAAAGCAGGGCTGGAAACGCAAGAGTCTGATTTACAGTGAGGTGCTGTAACGATGTGAAAAAACAAACAAATGAGCTGAGCACAGCAACCAATTACAAAGGCTAAGAGACGGGAGGGATGGGCACAGCTCTGATGTTTAGACTCCTGCTATCACAGTCACCAGTAAATAACAGTCTATACACCCAGGAGTCTCTGCTGTGCAATCAATCTGCATGCACTCTGTTTGATTTTCTGTGGCAGGATGCACAGATAGCAGGTCCAAAGTACTTATTTGTGTTAGAGAAAATGTGTGCAGTGCATTTTGACTTAAATATTGTTTTCTACTTTATATGTATATAAGGTAGAAAAGTAAAAGCCTCTTTGAACAGAAAGAGCACATGCAGCAGCCAGTATAGCATGGCTTAAAACACAGTGTTTTTATTACATGCATTTTTTAAAAAATTTTTTTTACAAAAGACAGTTTCAACACTTATTAGGGGAGAAGGTCAGAGGTGGCAAAGAGAAAAATGAAACAGAAGCAAGAAAAAAAGCACTGAATGAAGCCAAAACCAGACAAAAAGACTAATATGGTTGTAGTTTTTAACTGTGTATGTATTCACATGGTCGGCATGTTTTGTAATTGAGTGTTTGAAGGTGTCTGTATGTATGCATGCATAATTGTACGGGAAGAAACACTGGTGGAAATCAAACAAAAAAAAGAAAAATATCAGCAAATCTGTCTGATTCTGTCACATCTGCATGGCAACAGGGCAATCTGTAGGTCACGTTTGACTGTGTATTTTTCTGTGGATACGGGCTTTTTTAAACCATAAATAGTCCATTCATTTTCTCATGCTTAACACAGCTGATTAAAGGTCTCTCAGATGAGCACACAAAATAGATAAATTCATGAATCAAATGACAGTCTTGCTCATAAAATATATTCTTAAGTCTAAATATTTAGAAATAATACAAAGACCTTTGATTTCTCTGCAGAGATTGAGGCACTGTATGTTAACAAAGCTGCAATTATTTACTTATGTGCATATGTAACAATATACACCATTATCATAAACTCTGTTTTTAGAATCAAATGCATTCCTGAGTGTGATAAATAAGTAGATTAATAAGAGGCCAAACTGCCTCTAATGTAATAATTTGGTGATTGTTTGTGGCTTAATGTGATAAAACAGTGTTTTTAATTTATGTGTTATTTATTATTATCTGACTTTTTTCTTTTATAATAAATGAGCGATTTAGAATAATTTAAGAGATGCTTTCATGCACTCTGTAACTGTAGGTGTGTTTCTCAGGCTGTAGGTCCCCAGGTAATAAATCTAAAATGCTAATTTATGACAGCAATATATAAAGGTTTAAATTCAGGCCCAGAGGAAGAAACTTTCGTCTCCGGACAGCAGGATTCATCACAGGTGCAGTGAGGCATGTCTTGAAAAAAAAAATCCTTTATGTACATATAATTATTAATCTATCATACATCTACGTGTTTGTTTTAATGGGGCTTTTTTTTTTTTTAGGGATTTACTGCCTAAAATGACAGTTTCCTACAGTCTTGAGGTGGCCAGCGCGAGGTTTGCCGGCTTCTCCAGGCTCCTGTTCAGGTGGAAGGGAAGTATCTACCGGCTGCTCTACAAGGAGTTCCTGGCGTTTTGTGCCATTTATCTGTTTTTCAGCGTGTTTTACAGGTAAATTCACATTTTCACACTGCTCTTTCTCTTACTGAGTTTTGTTTCTCACAGTGAAAGGGTTTCATTTGCTCCACAGGTTTCTCCTCACGCGGAGGCAGCAGGATCTGTTTGAGCGCGTCGCACTTTACTGCGACCAGTTCACCAACACCAACTACATCCCCGTTTTGTTTGTGCTCGGTAAGAGTGGATCACACAGCAGTTACACAGGTCAACTATAAGCATGTGTATGAACTTTCCTTTTTCTTTGTTTTTTTTTGTTTTTTTTTAAATTCTAGGTTTCTACGTGACCTTGGCCTTTAATAGGTGGTGGGGTCAGTACACCAGCTTCCCCCTGCCTGACAACCTGATGATGGTGGTGTCTGGGAACGTCCACGGCACTGATGAGAGGGGCCGTCTGCTGAGCGAACCCTCATGAGATACGCCAACTTATCTTCTGTCCTTATTCTCCGCTCCATTAGCACAAGAGTTCGCAAGCGGTTTCCAACTTTGGACCACATTGTGGAGGCTGGTAAGAGCAACAGTCCTTAATTAAATGCATTTACTTCAGTTAATTTTAAAAAATCACAAATTTACCTCAAGGTGAAGGAAGAGCAGAGGTATAATAACTGCTGAATGTGCAGAAGAGCAACGCAGCATATTAACAATAAAGACACAAAATAATGGGAGGAAAACAACAGATCCACAGAACATCATATTAAAATAAAGGGCTCCTTACTACAGAATTTTCAAGACTTTTGACTTTTGCACAAAATAAATGCCAAACCTAAATTATTAGTTGCTCTGCACAACATCTTTTCTCATAAGTTAATAAGTTACAAGACAATAAAGTCAAATGCTGAGATAGTTTAAACTCAGATTGAGATTGAGATCATTCTCTTCAGTAAAAGTATTATTTATTACATATAAAAGGCTGAAAAATATAGAGAAATGTATATTTGTGGTACTAAAAGAGGACGCACTCAGTGTAGAAAACGTTATTAAGGTCATGAAGAACCGTTCTTGTGTGTGTGTGTGTCCACTTAAAATAAATACAAATGTGTGATTAAGTTTAAGTTCAGCAGTGAAGCCTGTGGATTTCAAGCATCTGTCTATTTGTTTACATCTAAAATACTGGAAAATAGTGAAAAAAATATCAAATCATCACGATTCTCAAAGCCTTGTTTTGTTTATTGAACAAACCAAAACTCAAACACGTTGACTTCATTGTATTTTAAAGAGAATGAATAATTCGATACAATGCAATTCAATTTATTGCAGCCACTTTATTTCCTGTCAGTCAGTTAATGCTTTCGTGTATCGTGTGAACTCAGTGTGTGTAATATGTGTGCAGGATTTATGACCACAGAGGAGCTGAAAAAGTATGAGTCACTGCACTCTGATTTCAACAAGTACTGGATGCCTCTGACCTGGTTCTCAAACCTGGCGTCCAGAGCGAGAGAGAGGGCCGAGTGAGGGACGACATAGCTCTGAGGCTGCTGATGGATGTGAGGAGTTTGTTAAAGAATGCAACAAGTGTAGACCTACTCATTTTCCATAACTTACAAATAATATGTTGCCCTAAAGTGAGAACAATCTTACTTGTAAGTGTTGTACTATGTCTGCAGGAGCTCAATAACTACAGAACTAAGTGCAGCCTGCTGTTCCACTACGACTGGATAAGCATCCCTCTGGTCTACACTCAGGTACGATCAGCCAGTGATATATGACACAGTCACTTGAATCATCAATTTTAGATAAATATACTGCGTTTATATAGTGCTTTTCTATTCAAGTGCTTTTTTCCATGCCTAAGCTTCTTGCCTAATATTCTCACACACTGATCTGTTCACTATCTTGTTGGTTTTCTGTGTAGGTAGTAACTATTGCAGTTTACTCATTTTTTGGCTTCTGTGTGATCGGCCGACAATTCCTGAACCCTGAGAAAGGTTACAAGGATCACAAACTGGACTTGTACATCCCTGTTTTCACCCTGCTGCAGTTCTTCTTCTACACCGGCTGGCTCAAGGTAACACAACACAGTCATGTTTCAGTGCATGCTTCCATTACAAGGCTCTATAGTATATAATGCTTAGCACACTTTGGAGGGAAATGTTATACTTTTTATTTCGTGGTATTTGTCTGACAGTGCCGACATTGAGGCTTTTTATCATTTCACATTGAGAAGAAGTCATCCGATAAGTTTGTAAAATGCAGCTTGCAAAGACTAAATTGGTTATTTCTGACCCTTTTGAATTATGGTTTTATTTTAATAATTGAAATGAATGTACATGAGAACTTTCTTTGTTCAACTCAAACCCTTCAAAGTTACCTGGTGACCCACTGGTGGCCCTGACCCCTCAGCTGGAAACCATTAGACTGACAAGTTTACTTAATGTCAAGGGGAGCAGCTGCATGAATAAAATGGTGCTGAAGCTTTGATGTATGAAGTATTAACAGTCTAGAACCAGAGTGTCTGTCTAGGTTCTTTTCCTGTTTTGTAGGTGGGAGAGCTGATCATCAATCCATTTGGCGAGGATGATGATGACTTTGAAACCAACCAGCTGATTGACAGAAACATTCAGGTTTTCCCCTCCAGGCATTCCCCTTTGTTATGAGCACTGGAAACCTAGAATGAGATTTTAAGTCTGTTTCTTTCTCTCGCAGGTGTCGATGCTGGCTGTGGATGACATGTACCAGAATCTGGCTCCGATAGTGAAGGACAAACACTGGACACAGAGACACTTCTCCATCCCTTACACTCTGTCGACAGCAGCAGAGGCCCTCAGGCCCGCATTCAAAGGTTCCACCTATGACATGAGGTAACGTGAGTGGGGATGGAACATAGCTGGGGGGGGGATAGGAATTCATAGACCAATAAATAGAATAGCTGACTCTGTAAAGAACAGAACTACATGGTCTAAGGGTGAAACAGGCCAGAAAAAATGTAAGAATTATTGCAAAAATGTTAAATTGTTCATGTGAAATAGTTTACTTAACATTTAAAAATTGGGGTAAATTTATTTTTTCTTTCTTTCTGCAGCAAACCAAGTGATTTTCCATGAGATACAGAGGATAATTTGAGAGGCGCTAAAATTACAAACATATATTCAAAGGAAAAACAGCTGCAGCTCTAAATTTTAGTTGCAGCAAACAAACAAGGGGTCAAACATCATGAGTTACACAGTTTGAGTTTCCAGTTATTAGGGTAAAAAAAATAGACAGTTGTAAAACAGAAGGTGGTGCTGGAGTGCTGCACAGGTCCTTTTATGTGTAGTTTTGCATCTTGTCCCTGTGCCCATGTTCTCTCCGGGCATGCACAGTTTCCTCCCACAATCCAAAGACACATATGTTATATTAACTGGTGATTCTAAATTTGCCATAGATGTCAATGTAGAGCGCGAATGAGTCTGTCTCTCTGTGATAGATTAGTGATCTGTCCAGGCTGTACCCCACCACCACCAACTCTTGCTTCAGACACCCCACAACCCTGAATTGAATAAATGGTTAAGAAAATGGATGGATGAAAAAGGGATGTATGATTTGTGAAAATTAGGTGAAACTGAGAATCAATACTATTTATTTTCTATTATCCCTAATAAGGAAATAATAATTTGCTCTGTAGTGTAGTGGGTTACATATTTGCCAAACAAATGAAAGATCCCTGGTTCAGTCCTGGGAAAAGACACAAATCCCTTTGAGGTTGTGCCAGGAAGGCCATCTGGGATAAAAATCTTCTTAAAAATCTTCAGCTACTTGCTGTGGTGACACCTTGTGGATAAGGGAGCAGCTGATAGTGAGCCAGTTAATACTTTAATTATGTGTCTTATAAACTTAATGCAACGAGTTTAGTGAATGATCAACTGTTCTTCATTCAACTTCTCACTTAAAAAAAGAATCTCAAGTTAGTTGATTTAAACATTTTAGATTTTTTAAAATGGTTTAAGTGTTAAAGAAAATAGACATTTTCAATTGCAATAACTAGAAATTTAAAATCAGCAGTTCCTTATAGAGACAAAGTGACCCCACATCTACCCACAAATGTAAAATGCTACATAAACATTAATGCATCAGTAATAATAATGTATTATATATGAAAGTATAACAGTCATAGGGGTCATTAAATACTTTTAATTTTGAAAATGTAAGTACATTATATTTAAAGTTTAAGTAATACTTCCATGCAGGACTTTTTCCTTGTAACAGCATTATTTTACAGTCCAAGACAAATCACAGCCGCTGTCATGTTGTCTTCCATGTTTACAGGATGAGTGCTGAAGATCTTGAGATTCACCGGCCTGAAGACGCTCTTCTGAACAAACAGTATTTGCACCTTCAGGGCTCTGTGAGTGATGGGCTCAACAGCCTTCTGCAGTGGGGTAAAGGCCTCGTGCGCGGCAAGAGCCTCCCTTCTCTCAAGGACGTCTCGTCAAACCCAAATGAGGCAGATGGGGCTGATGAAGGTGTCAGAGATGCCGCCAATCACAAAGAACAAGAAAAGGCACTAATTAAAGTTGTAGTTGAACACAACTAACTGATTCTTATTGTCATGTTGTAAAAACTTTTATTGTAAACATACACACACAAAAAAATGTGTGAAATAAAACATTTTGGGGAAAATGAGACATTGTAAGGCTTCACTTGTGTTAAACTGTGAACTGCAAGAACATTTCCTGAACAATATAAAATAAATAACAAAGGGAAGGACTTTTTATTGTTCCTTTCTACTCTAGTTTGTATTCAAGACAGGCTCTGTAAGATATGGTTAATGTTATTAAAAAGATGTATTTAACTCAAACCTTGCCAAGTAATTAGCAAATAAAAAAAATGCAATGACAAAAATTAATATAATATGAAAGGGGATAAAAAAAAATTTCTGGTAGAAAGACTTGAAGGCAGACTTTGGTTATGCAAATTTATTAATTATCAAAGCTCAGTAAGTAATCCAACCTTTCTATATAACTGTATAGTCTATAACATCAACTCTATGACGTTGACACAGACTGCAGCAAGTGGAATACTGCATTTTAAAATAACGTGGTCTGCCTGAATAATAATAATAATAATAATAATAATAATAATAATAATAATAATAATAATAATAATAATAATAGGCGTTACAAAATAAAATAATCGGATGGGATGCTTTTATTATGTAAAGTGCGACGGAAGTCCGAAAGGTTTTTGCGCTTCCGTGTTGTCGGAAACCCATAGAAATTTTTAACAGGGTGCTGAACACTTGTCGGCAGGTATGTTGGGAACGTTCCAGAAATTATTCTACTTTTTTACCTCGTGAAATGTTTATGTCCCGTAAAGGTCTGTTAAATGTTCGCCTAGCTAATTCCCCGGGTTGTTGATGACAACTGTGCTGAGGCATGGACTCGTTTATTGAACACCCTGTTAGCATGCTAATAGGATCGCTCTCACTTTTACCTTATGGAAGGAGGTGATACTTGTGTCAGGGAACTTTGCCCTCTCATTATCCGATGTCTAACATTTCAGACTATGTACACACCTTATGTGATAGAGCTAGGAATCTGTTTAATTAATGAACGAATTAAAAGAAGCCGCAGTTTCTGAAGAAATGTGGGTTTCGTTTGGTTTGACAGGAGCATCCCTGCGCAGTCACGCAGGAAAACAAAAAAACAGGAAAGCGGTGTAATGTCAGCTGATGCCCTCCCGCTGCTGCTGAGCTACTGACTGCCACCTTCATGATGGGGGACAATCCTCACCTGCTGCTCGGCAGGATCCGCTTCCTGAACAAGTGCATCGAGACTTTCAGGAGGAGCGAGCCGGTGACCGAGTGTCTGTGTTATGTCCCCAAAGAAGTGTGCTACAAAATCTGCAAGGATTCTTCTTCCAGCTCTGCCGCCTCCTCCTCTGGCGCCTCTGCAGGAGGCTCCACAGTGGGGAAAACCGTCATTTCTGTCTTTGAAAGCCCGCATCAGACTCCCCACAGCAAGAAAGCATATAAGTACAACATTGAACCAAAGAAAGGGACATGCATCCGGACAACAGGGGAAGAATACTGTAACAGCCAGGGCCTTTGGGTCAAAATGAATAAGGTAAGACGCTGTAGATTACTAATAATTATAAAATTGCACAATTCAAAAAAACAAAACAAAAACATGTCAGTGTATAGTCAACATTCATAGAGTTAAATATTGATTACATTTTATTGATACCAGTTATGCTTATAGGTCTGTTTCTTTTTCTTCTTGATTCCTGTTTTATCTCAGAAAGTGAACACAGTATACAAAAATGCATCCATGTGACTCAGGTGTGCCAAAGCACCACTGATATGAACCTGGGGTCATTGCTTTTCAATCTACACCTGTTAGAAAAACATGGCAGCATTGATAAAATGAATCACTAAGCTTGGAGGGATATGATACTGATTGACTGCAAAATTGAATATTGATAGCGACAGCATCAGTGAGCCGCTAATGTATAGCAAATGTGAACAAATTGGTCCCAGGTTCTTCAGCTTTGAATGCCTTCTAGCACATAACTGCATACACTGTATGGAATCAGTGTGTGAAAATGGCTCGTTTCAGATAGTGCATGCACCAGTTCATGCACTAAGGACCAGTACATGGTAAACAAGGATTGTTTTGAACTGTCCAAGATTAAAATTATGGCTCTGGCAATGAGCATTGTAAGTCTCCTTTAATTAATGTGGTGTAGGTCAGAACAAAAATGATTTTTAAAGGGGTTCAGATCCAAAGTGCTCAACCATTTGCCATGCAGTCTTTCACCCTGATGATGGTAGAGCAGGTAGAGTTAAGCATTTTCCTCGTTGATTTTATGGGTAGCGTTAAATCAGGAATAAAACCTCCAACTAGTTGTAAATGGATGACCTCCTGTGAAGTTTTAATAACTGTACAACCTTCATGCTATGTATAAAGGCTTAACCTTAACATTTTTCTATTTTTGGTCTACCCTGTCTATCATTCATGGCCTCTCTTGGTTACTCATCTTTTCTCTCTCCTCTTTCCCCTCACACCCCAACTGGTTTTGGTAGATGGGTCTGCCAAAAGCCTCTTACTATTCAAAGGAAGTTCTTCCAAGCCCACTCCCCAGGAAAAATATTTGCTCATAGGGAATCTCTAAATTGTCGGGATTTTCTCTATAATATTGTTGGGTCTTTACCTTACAGTAGTGCCTTGAGATGACTGTTGTTGCAAATTGACACTACATATATAAATAAAATGATATTCTGATTGATTTGTTTGTTCTAGATTATTTTAAATTTGGTGAGAAAGCACATGTTGAACAGCTGATCTGACTCTGTTTCCAGGAGCAGCTCGAGGAGTACCGCCCGGGCCAGGAGTTGGAAGAAGGCTGGATTCTGGTGTGTAAACACACCGAGGGAGGCGACAGGCTGGTGCCTGTGGAGTCACCAGAGACTATCAGCAGGCAGCAGCAGCTCTTTGGCTACGACCACAAGCCCTGCTACAGGTGGGAACAAGTGGTGGATGTGGAGAATGCACTTTACATTGGCGAAAAACCCAAAATCGCAGAGTGTGATGATGCTGCCGTTCAGAAGCTGAGGTGAGTCTGTGTGTTCAAAGTGCAAATGGAAAGTTGACTCTTCTGGTGCAACAGTTTGTAAAATTAATGCAATTAACGCTAAATGTAACTCTTTCAGGTATGTTCCTCCCACTTGGACATATGAATGTGATGAGGACCTGGTGCACTACTTCTACGACCACATAGGAAAAGAGGACGAGAACCTGGGGAGTGTCAAGCAGTGTGTGACCAGCATCGATGTTTCTTCATGCTCGGTGAGCAAAATTAAGCCCTTTGAGACAAATGATTTTAACTCTCATGTCAGTCTAAATATTTTTAATTATGAAAAATGAGATTGAATGTTTTAGTTTATGATATCATGATGGGAAAGATAAATTAAATATTATTAATTAATCTATGAGGATGTGGCAGAACATCTAGCTGATTAAATTAAATGGTTTGTGTCTGTTATACTGGATTTAGACTTTATAATATTAACCTTTTTATGGTCCAGTCATAGACATAGGGCGTTTGTGAGGAATGAAACACAATGACTTAGATAAAGTAAACAAAAAAAAAACCCAACTTAATCAAAACAGTTACAGGTTACAATGAAAAAACTCAACTAAATGCTTTATCAGCATCTAATCTGTCTACTTCTTGACAAACTGTTTATGATCATATGAAAAACAAAGTTTTCACAGGAGAATCCAAACAATGGAGGTAAAAAAAAAATTATACTAACAATGCAGACTAACAAACTATAATATTATACTATTATACAAACTATACTAAGCTGTACAGAGGCTTACAAGGAAACAAAACAAAGAACACAGGGATATGAATATATATATATATATATATATATATATATATATATATATATATATATATATATATATATATATATATATAGTGCAATATATAGATATGAATGTGCAGAGGCACAGGACTCTCTGCAGCATTTTGGATCAACTGAGGCTTTTTTTTGTGGAGTTCTTAGGACAACCTGATAATAATGAATTACAGTAGTCCAGCCTAAAAGTAATAAATGCATAAACTAATTTTTTAGAATCATAAGTGTAAATCAAGATTAATGGGTCAACAACCACCACTAGGGAACCTGGGACTTCACCTTTTAGTTTGGATAAGAGGTGAAACATCAGAAAATTTAAGCGCGTCAAGTTGCCTTTTTCAAGCTCTTGAGACAAGTGTCATTGCAGTGACTTCTTTTGCAGAAGATACTCTAGTTAATACTGCTTATTAATTTTTAATCCACTCGTCAAACCTTGATATTTGCTGACAGGAGGATCCCAGCGGGGGGGCAAGCTGCCTGACAGATGGCGACGCTGAAACCTACTGGGAGAGCGACGGCATGCAGGGCCAGCACTGGATCCGCCTGCACATGAAGAAAGGCACTGTGGTCAAGTAAGAAAATGCAAAAGGCACAAAGAAAACTATAAAAGGGAGAAGAAATTAATAGCAACTTGGTATAAATTGTGTTTGAGCTTCAATTTATATTTGCAACAATACATTAAAGCTGATTACAGAGTGGGTCCATTTAGTTTATCCTTTCACAGCCAAAGCAAAAGTAAGTCAAAAGCTTGTTTTCAGCCTTTGAGGAGGCGACACATGTTCTTTGGAACATTTGTTTGCCATAATCAAACATTCTTTGCTGCGTGACATGAATGTTTTTGGCTCTCGTGCAAACAGGAGCAGAAGATGCGTTCAGTCACTCACTTCAGTCACGTCAGTCGTTAGTAGGTGATAGGGAAGCTGGCATTAAACAAGGTTTTTATTCTCAGTGTCTGTATTACCATCCAGAACATGTGGTGCAGTATGGTAACTCCTAATCATTTATGATTATTTGATAATAACTGGTCTGGTAGTACCCGAATTTTGCACTGTTGTGATGGTATAATCACGTGAAGTTTCTATGTTTGATGCTTAAAAGTGTGACGCACTTTGCGTTTTTGTTTTATTGATAAGCTTCTGAAGTGTTGATATTTTATTTAATGCCCTGTTTTTTGCAATAGTAAGCTGATACTGACCGTGGACTCAACGGATGACAACTACATGCCCAAAAGAGTCACAGTGTTTGGAGGAGAAGGAGACAACCTGAAGAAGCTGAGTGACGTCACTATAGATGAGTACGTCTTGTCAAACAAGATTATTAGTACAGTTTACAAAAAGGTTCCCACACTTTCACGTACCTCAGTGTATACAGTGTATTAAATAAAATGATGTAATTATTCTAATACTGAGTTTTTTCATGTTAAAAGCAAAAGAAATCAGATTGTTACACATCATGTCTACCACTCTCCATAATTCACTCATCTGTAGCAGGTTAACCAGAAAAAACAGATCTTTCATTCATTTCTTTGCTTCTTGCTCTTTTATGTTTCTAGTAATCTGATTGGAGAAGTGTGTGTGCTTGAGGATATGACCTCACACCTGCCTGTTATCGAGATTCGGATTGAGGAATGTAGAGGTGAGAGTGTTTCTGTATCAAATTTCCTGCCTTCTTTTTGAATGCCTCTGCAGAAGCTTCTGTATTGAACATAAATCAATGCATTTTCCCCTCTTCTTGGCTTTTACAGAGGATGGGATAGATGTGCGGATCAGAGGGTTGAAGATTAAGTCATCTTGTGAGAGGGACCTGGGTCTGAATGCTGATGTTTTCCAGTCCTCTAACCTGGTCCGCTACCCCCGTCTGCAGGGCACCTCACCGGACATCCTGTACCGCAGAGCGTTAGTTATCCAGAGGTAGGTCAGCACACACTGTGCCTCTCATACTTTTTATGGAACTAAACATTTGTCTTTAGACTTGGAAATGTGTTTCAACTAGTCAGCTCTTTGTACTAAAGATAATAAAGTGCTCTAATTTTCCATGTTATCTTTAAACAGCAGATTTTTCCAGTTTTTATGTCTTTCTGTCTGCAGGTTCATCAATCTCCTGGACAGCGTGCTCCCACACCTGGTGCCAGCCTGGGATTACAGCCTGGGTACCTTCAACCAGATCAAAGTGAGTCATCCTAAAGCCTTTAACATGTAATTTACAAGCCGCGCACAACAACAAGCGTTAAGTAGGGCTTCTGCTTATGCTTGACTATGTTTCCAGTTTCAGTTTTGGGTTTCAGTGGTTATAAGAACAAGATAATCAAGATTAAATAATTATATTAGTCTTTAGGGGTGAAAAAATGTAAGAATAATGTGTAAAGAAGTGATACTTGATACCTTGATACTATATTTTCTGGTTTTTAAGTGGGCCGCAGTGCTCTTGAATTTGGGAACCACTGTATTGAAGTGACTGATACAAGCTTTGAAGATTAAGCTCCATCTTGTGTAGTTTGTTTTTTTAAAACTTATGTGTCTTTTTTGTGCCCTCCAGAGCATAAAGCAGTTTTTGCTGCTGTCCAAGCGGCGCTCAGCCCTCATCACTCAGTGCTTGAAGGACTCAGAGACCAGTAAGCCAAACTTCATGCCTCGACTCTACATTAACCGACGTCTGGCCATGGAGCACAGAGACAACCCATCTCTGGACGCAACCTGCAAGAACGCCGTCTTCAATCAGGTAGAGGCCAGAAGGAAGCCTAAAATTCACTGATAACAGTGTGAGGAGATGTACAGTAATTCAGATGCTTCATTTTTCATCTTGCAGGTGTATGAGGGTCTCAAGCCGTCAGACAAGTTTGAGAAAACTTTAGATTACAGGTGTGCATTTCCTCACTCTCTTGTGTCCAGTATTTATGACTTTTGTAACTCGAGCGCTAAAATGGAAATCTCTGATGTGGCTTTTTTGATCCATCAGGTGGCCCGCGCGCTATGACCAGTGGTGGGAATGCAAATTCATTGCAGAGGGAATTATTGACCAAGGAGGTGGATTTCGGGACAGCCTCGCAGACATGTCGGAGGAGCTTTGCCCCAGCTCGGCCGAGTGTCTCATGCCTCTCCCGTTCTTCACGCGGACATCCAACCAGGTAGTCATTATCCCATCACCACCTGCACACTATCAGGATGAGAGTGGATTTCACCACTGTTCTAAAACTGGCTTTTGCTCATCTGGCAGGGCACCTTTGAGGCCAGAGATTACTACGTCCCCAACCCTTCTTGTAAAGAGTTCCACAAGTATGAATGGATTGGTCAGCTAATGGGTGCTGCTCTACGAGGGAAAGACTTCTTGGTGAGTTTCCATCTATTGTAGGGTGTTTGCATTATTATAGAGTAAGAATATATATGTGGTTTTAACAGAAATCTAATGGTTTTATTAAATATTTTTACCAAACAAAACAGTAACATAATTAACACTTAATTTTTAGTAGGCATAGATATTTTACTTTTTAGACTTATTCTGTGTCCACTCCTGCAGGTTTTGGCTCTTCCGGGGCTCGTGTGGAAGCAGCTGATTGGGGAAGCCGTCAGCTGGAGTAAAGACTTCTCTGCAGTAGACTCTGTGCTGGTGAGGACATTCAAATCACTCACATTTACATGATAATGCAATGTAAATCTCAACCCTCTGAAAGAAGAGAAGAAAAGACTCTGCAGCTTGCGTTTGATCAAAATAGAAGAATTGTCATCATCAATATTTTATATCGATTAATACTTCACTCCCGTGAGCTCTTAAAATAGTCCAGAATTTGACAAATGACCTTTATTACATGCAGCACTCACTCTCCCATTTCTGCATTGAATTGAAAATCTAGAAGAAATAAACAGATTGACTGCATGAATGATTCTTCTTCCCCTGGTTACTGTCTCACTCTGGACCTGTGTTTAGGTAAACCTACTGGAGGCCATGGAGAACATGGACCAGGAAACATTTGAGTTCAGGTTTGGGGAGGAGCTGGTCTACACCACCCTCCTGACTGATGGTTCGATGGTGGAACTGATCCCTGGCGGTGGTAATGTGGCAGTTCACTACGAGGACCGCAGCGAGTTCGTCCGCCTGGTGCAGAAAGCTCGGATGGAGGAGAGCAAACAGCAGGTGGGACTTCTACATTAGAATTCCTTGTATGGCTTTTTCCCTTCTGTTCTACTCTTTATATACTACCCCATTAATTGATGTGATTATTAAAATGGCTTGTGCACGTGTGCTGCAGATAGCAGCCATGCAGGCCGGGCTGCTGAAGGTGGTTCCTCAGGCAGTGCTGGACCTTCTCACCTGGCAGGAAGTGGAAAAGAAAGTTTGTGGATGACCCAGAGATCACAGTGGAAGCTCTGAAGCGACTCAGTGAGTGTCGGGCCTGGATTTTAGCTGACTGACAATAAGCACACGTTTTCTGTTGTCATTAAGGAGGTGACATTAGATTAACAGTTTACACAACATACCCCTGCAAGTGGATAAATTGAATTAGAAATTACAGTTAATTTACCTTGAATCTAATTTTATGTTTTCACCTAAATTTTTTGTACGTAGCCTTTTCCACAGCAGACAAGCGGGTTTGCCGTAGCTTTAAAAGCACAAAGAGAGGTTCTCTTGTGGAGACTGATTTGATTTTGACAACCTCTGTTTCATCCATGTTTATTTTATGTTGTCCACTATGAGCTCTTTGAGATATTGTTCTGTTGTTTCTGTTCAAAGTTAAGGTGAAGTAATAAGGTCCAAGTTGTATCAAGTTGCAAAGATGCTATAAGTTACCAAAACCATTGTAATCTTTTCTTCTCCCCACCAGCACGTTATGAGGACCTGGAACAAAGTGATGTTAGAGTGCAGTACTTATGGGAGGCACTGACAAACTTCACCAATGGTGAGTTCACTGTTTATTTTTCCCCATTTCGCAAAGTAGTAAATGTCATAACATAAACTTTGCACCAAAGACTGGATATAAAAGACAGATCACGCTTCTGGGTCTGAAAAATGAAGCCCATGCAGAGGTGCCTTAAACCTTATTTCGCATGCTTTATGAGTACCAACAGGGGGCAGTACCTCGGGTGTTAAGAAGAAGTCAGATTTGGCCCTTTTCCACTAGTATCGACTCGACTCAGTTTAGTTCGTTTTACATTACAGTTGAGTAACACCTCAGCAAGGCAGCCCTGTGACGCCATGCCCTTCAGAGGAAGCTCATTTCCCCCTCTCACAGCCGCAATCTTGTTCTTTCAGTCACTACTCAAAGCTCATGATGATAGGTGAGACTAATAGGTGCAGACTAACTGGTAAATTGACAGCTTTGCTTCCACGCTCAGCTCTCTCTTCTCTGCGACAGACCGGTGTAACATCTGCGTCACTGAAGCTTCAGCCCCAATCTGTCTGTCAATCTCTTGAATCCCGCAATCTCATTCTTCGCCTTTAAAATAACGAACAATATTAGGCCTCTTAAAACTTTCAGGCTTAGATTAACAGCCCTTTCCTATAAAAATGTCAGGACCGATGCTCCATCTAGTGGCAATTGGCTGCATAACATGTAACACAGGCAATTGGCATCAATTAAAATTTTAACAATTAGTTTAAATAACTAGTATGTTTGGGCCCAACTAGTGACAACAGCGATGATTAGTCAACTAGTTGTGCACATCCCTAGTATATATATATATGGATGCCATTTTGTATTTGCATTATTCAAGTGCAGACTGAACTCAGTGACTGGCCTTCGTGTGTTTTCAGAGGATCGCAGCAGGTTTCTGAGGTTTGTAACTGGTCGAAGTCGTCTTCCTGCACCTATCTACGTCTTTCCTGACAAACAAGGGTGAGCGCAAGTGTATCCCCATAGTTATTATTTGATTAAAGTTTGATTTAGATTTGATTTACAAAAACAGTATGTAATGTGTTTTGTTGTCCTGATTCAGCTCTGACACGACTGATGCGCTTCCACAGTCCTCCACATGTTCAAGCACCCTTTATCTTCCCAGCTATCCGAGGTATAACAATCCCATGTGCTTCATGGGCTGTTATTATTGATGCACTTTAGTACTGACCAGTTTTTTTGCTTGTTTTTACAGCACTACAGGAAGTTAAATATCTTAACTTAAATGGTTGTTAATCTTTAAGTTACCATTATTAAGATCCAAGTTGTATTTGTTGTTTTTTTATTGCAGTGCGAAAGTTTGTGAGGAGAAGCTGCGCTATGCTGCGTACAACTGTGTGGCAATTGACACTGACATGAGTCCCTGGGAAGAGTGATCTCCCTGCTGCGCCACTGACCGCTGCACACGCCACAACTCACTGTTGGATGCAGATATCTTCCCAACTTTTATCACCATATCTTCACATATGCCAAATAACCAATAGCTGTATATAATAAAGAACTTTATGGAAACATGGAAGTCACTCACTGTGGTTTTTATTAACCTTTTAAGTGTTACCTTAGCTTACCTTTACCTGAGGTTCATTTAATTACCTATTTGTCACTAATAAAATTTTACATGGTATTATATTGCTTATTTATATACACATGTACTGATTCTTAATTGTATTTTAATGTGTCATTAAAATATAAAAAAGAATTACATATCTTTAAAGTAACTATACACATTCTTTTATATGATATTTATGTCTAATATTCCATTATACATTTTTATATTATATCTTTCTTTAGTAGCCACTCTCTAAAAAAAAAAAAATCTTATTAAATAAATAAATATATTTTGGTCTGTACTCACCGGCCACTTCCTTGCTCATTAATGCAAATATCTCGTCAGCAACATCCAGACAGGTGTGGTCAAGATGACCTGCTGAAGTTCAAACAGAGCATTAGAATGGGGGAGACAGGTGATTTAAATGTCTTTGAACATGGTTGTTGCATTTTCCCACACAACTATCTCTACAGTTTATGGAGAACTGTCTGAAAACAACAATATCCTGCAAGGGGCAAAAATGCCTTGATGACAGAGGAGAATGTCCAGACTGCTTTGAGCTGATAGAAAGGCAAAAGTACAGCACAGCACATCGAACCTTGAAGCAAATGGGCTTCATTCTGGGTACCACTTTGGTCAGCTAAGAACAGGAAAATTCCACCATCCCAACAAAAATGGACAACACAAAACTAGAAAAACGTTACGTGGTCTGGCAAGTCTCCATTTCTGCTGCTACATTCAGATGGAAGGGTCAGAATTTGGCATGAACAACATGAAAGCATGGTTTCATTCTGCCTTGCATCAAAGGTTGAGGTTGCTGCTGCTGCTGGTGTAATAGTCTAGGGGATATTTTCTTGGCATCTATTGGATCTCAATCCAATTGAGCACCTTCGAGATGTGGTGGAACAGGAGATTCACATCATGGATGTGCAGCTGACAAATCTGCAGCAAATTAAGATGTATTTCCTTAATTTATCAGCTTGGGGCCCAGTGTCACATCCAGTTTGGGAAGAATCAGAGCTTTTATTATGAAATTACATGAGCTCAGCACAAACATCTCCCATTCATTCATGCAGTTTCTAATTTATGGCGTGTTCTACTATATGTGTCGATTTAACACACTTCTGCAATAACGTGTTTTTATACTAGTACCCTTTGTTCTACTTCTGAGTATCAAAACTTTTCTGTGAAAATCTCGTTCGCTGTGGAGTTAGATCTCGCGAGGACCAGGGTCTTCAAACCTCCCCATGAGCCTTTGCGGTTCCTCTTTCTAGCCGGCGCCTGAGAATGGGTAAGTGTTTTCATGCTCGAGTCGGAGGCAGAATCCTCTCCCATCTGATGTTTTAACGAAGGCATATCCCGATAATGGTTTGCTATAGTGACACATAATGTTATTTAAGTAGAATGTGCTGAATATTTGCTGTCTGTAGTCGGTTGATTTTGTTTTTAATGAAATTATTTCTAGTGGGTTTCTGAAGTGAGTATCCAAGATGGCTGCCTTCACTGGCTATGTAGCTAGCTGCGGAGGCTGAAGGGTCCCTGAAAACGTCTCTCGGCTGTGTGGGATGTTTTTGCAGGAGCTAGCTGTGTTCTCTCAACAGGTTGGCTGTATGGGAGAAGTGCTGGAGATTATGTGCTTTTAAATTGTCCAGGCTAATTGAAGTTAGCATTTGTTAGCATGCTAATCGTGAGCCTATCATGCTGCCGGGCTAAAACACTCAAGGTAGTAATATAAGTAATGCAGCTTTTGGTCACTATTCTTGAGTACAGTTGTCAGTTTCGATCGTGTATCAGTGTTATTTCGCCCTGTCGGAAAGTATCTTATGTTGAAAGTTGTGTCGCAGGTAGTCTCGGCCTGTCTCGTGTTTCCCTTGCTGCATGCTGGATGATATTGCCTGCCTCACTGGAGTCTCGCCTCCACTGGGGCACCTTGGACTTCTATTGGAAACGTGTAGTCCGTGTTTTGCTCCGGATGTTCTACTGTGAGCCATCTCGGCGGCCTTCAATCAAGAACCTGGATCCACGTGAAGCTGTAGCTGCTCTGTGAGGCTGCAGAGTAAGGACTAATACAGACGAAGCTGAATGGTGTATGTGGTAGACACGGCAACAGGGGCTGCATGTAGGGTGGAACGCAGGAAAGGAGACTAGCCGCATGTTTTGGTAGTTTGGGGTCCATGTTGGTGTTTTAAGGCCAAGCAGGTATTACTATAAATAAAGTTTATGTTTATGTAAAGTAGTTGTGAAAGGATGTTTCAATACTGCCTTTAAGATTACAGCAGAAGCAGACAGTCTAGGATGTTTTTGTAGTTCAGAAAAAAGTTTAAGTATTCCGATGGTCACATGTGCTGGCCACTTTGTATTTTCTTGTGTTTGTTGAGCGGCTTAAATCCTTGTTGCCATTGCTTGTTTATCCTGAGCTTAAAGTGAAGTCCTGAATCATTTTGAGTGACCTCAGAAGTTGGATCATCTCAATTTATTATTCACACTTAAAAGAACGTGAATCTGGTTTAATGTGTCACATTAGGAAGCTTTGATTTATTTTTGTGTGTGTATGTATATATTTATCTATAGGTAATATGAACAACTCTTTTTAGCCATTAAAAAGTTTTTGATTGCTTGAGTAACATGATGAAACTTTTCATGCGGAATCCAAATCAAATTGCGGACAACCTTTACCTTGGAGAACTGATTGCTCAAGCACAGAAAAGCATTTTATTCCCAGCATCTTGTTGGTAGCTCAGTAAACTGACTCCTAGTTGTTTCTGCATTTTATTTTTGCAGGTATCTCAAGGGACAACTGGCATAAACGCCGTAAGACCGGCGGTAAACGCAAGCCCTACCACAAGAAGAGGAAGTATGAGCTTGGGCGCCCTGCAGCAAACACAAAGGTGATTTTATTTAAAAATAATAAGTCTCTTACTTGCTCACAGTGAATTCACTGGCGTGAGTGATGAAAACTTGCCCTTAGGTAGGTCTTTTTTTGAGCCGTTTTGGTTCAAATCTTTGGACTTACCAATGTTAGGACCTGTCATAGTTACACTGACACGCATTTAAAGCATATTCATGGTGCTGTACAGGAAAATAAGTTTCACACAAATATTTTTATAACAACTAATGCAATGTGTTGTTTTTTCAGATTGGAGCTCGCCGCATCCATACTGTGAGGGTCCGTGGTGGGAACAAGAAGTACCGAGCTCTGAGGTTGGACAGTGGAAACTTCTCATGGGGCTCCGAGTGTAAGTTTCTTCAGGGACCCCTGTTGATATGGCACAGATCTTTCTATGATGATAACTTTGTCCAGTTCTGCTACTGAATGCAAGTGGTGACAGCAAAGACTCTGAGAAAACCCCATTCTCTCCACTGAGAGTTTATAGATTTGTCAAACTATGGCAGTTGACAGATTAAATGGGGAAGTATGCTGAGCTAATGATGCCTGATTTTTGTGTATTCAGGTTGCACACGGAAGACCAGGATCATCGATGTGGTCTACAATGCCTCCAACAACGAGCTGGTCAGAACCAAAACCCTGGTGAAGAACTGCATTGTTCTTGTTGACAGCCTTCCCTTCAGGCAGTGGTATGAAGCTCACTACGTCACTCCACTGGGACGCAAGAAGGGAGCCAAGCTGGTATGTCATAAAAATGTATTAAGTTCAGTGCTGATAAATATAATGCATTATTGCTAGGTTTTGAATTCTCTTATGCTACTGTGATGCTCCTAATGGGGGCATGTCCCTTCCACATGTGGCTTAAGGGCAGCCTTCACT
Source organism: Pterophyllum scalare (assembly GCA_024447675.2). Classification (NCBI taxonomy): domain Eukaryota; kingdom Metazoa; phylum Chordata; class Actinopteri; order Cichliformes; family Cichlidae; genus Pterophyllum; species Pterophyllum scalare. Next base: position 26,143 of record JAMQGT020015237.1, on the reverse strand, counting down.
TAAACTTACATTAAGCAGCCAATGTAAAAGCACCATATCTTCATTTCACCTTTATAAAATGCTGTTTTGGTGCACGTCTTTCTATGACGATAACTTGTCCAGTTCTGCTACTGAATGAAAGTGGTGATAACGAAGACTCTGAGAAAGACCTGTCAACTTAAATGCCAAACCGCAGGTTTTTGTGCATTAATCAAGTGCGATTCCTACCATCTAATGAGCCTTGTTTCCTGTCCTGCTGCAGAGCCCCGAGGAGGAAGAGATCCTGAACAGGAAGAGGTCAAAGAAGACCCAGAAGAAGTACGATGAGCGTAAGAAGACCGCCAAGATCAGCTCACTCCTGGAGGAGCAGTTCCAGCAGGGAAAACTGCTCGGTAAGTCCAACATTTGACCGAATGAATTTTACTTGCATCAGTGGTGAGTGAAAGGCTTGAGCTGTGAAGGGCTGTGTCCCAGAAGTCAGTTTTCCAATCAGATGTCTCCATCATTAAAGAATCAGGTCTAGGAAACTCTAATCCTGTATATAACGATATATAATTTATTATGTGCAGCTGTTTTAAATCAGGGTAATATTTTTGGTGCACTCCCCAAAGAGGTTTTGACTTTGCTCAAGAGGAAACTCAAAAGGATTTAAAAAAAAATCTTTTTATATATTTAGTGGGGTTTCAGCTAGTGGAATAAAATAAAATTTTCAAATGCAAAAAATGCATTCTGAAAAAAAATGCAAAGATTTCTGGTAACATGGATAACATACTCATTGCCTTAACTTGAGTATATTTTTTACTGCTCTTGATGCCTGTGATAAATTGAAGATTTGCAGTTGCATGTGCTGCTCTAAAGCCAGGCTCTAGGGACAGCAGGTGAGGTGTTTTGTGCTGAGAAGTATATAAATTTGTAGGTGTATGTCAGCTCTGTGAAAGACCATAAATCTCACTTTTACTCCGAAGGTTAACATTTATTCTGTTAGAAGGTGGAGAGACCTCAATTTTAACATTTCTGCGGCATCAAAACCACCATCTGAGACTTGATTTAATGACCTTGATAACATCCCTGACTGACTGCGTTTCCGTCTTCCTTCCTGCAGCTTGCATCGCTTCCAGACCCGGCCAATGTGGCAGGGCAGATGGCTACGTCCTGGAGGGCAAGGAGCTCGAGTTCTACCTGAGGAAGATCAAGGCCAAGAAAGGCAAATAGATGTTTGATATGTCAATAAAATCCAAACGTCCCACATCTGTCTGCTGTCTTGGCTTTATTTTTTTTGTCAGTTTATTGGAGGTAATTGTTAACTTGTGCATTCAATCAGAACTGGACAGTGATTTGTCTTTTTAGAAGCAGGTAGTCTCCCTGTCACTTTATTTGATGGCAAATACAGTGACAGATTTCTGACCACCTTCTGATCTGCACACAGTGAAGAACACCTGAGATGAATGGGTGAGCGGGAGGACTATGCAGATCTTTGTTTCAGTAAAAGCAGCTATTCAAATTGCTAAAATTGCCATAACTGCTGAAAAGGGGAAAGCCCTCTATTCTTGTAAATTTAAGGTAACTGCTAGGTAGTTCATTCAGTCATAGCTTATAAATATATTAAAATTAGGGGTGGGACTTTAAAGCGTTAATTTTGATTGATTACGGGGAAATGACGAAATAAAAAATTTAATGCATTTTAATTGCGCTTTGCACCGTGGAATGTTTCTCAAATGTTATTGCACTTCATGCAGGAAGGAGTTTGCTTATCACAGGAGCACTTCCACCCTTTGTTGGTCTGTGTGGTAGACTGGAGGGAAAATAAGATTTTGAAGTTTAAGCTTATATATATATATATATATATATACATATACTGATTCATTCATCAACAAAACTTAAATTAATATTTCTAATGTTAAATATTGAAATGTGACTTAAATGTGATTAATTAATTACAAAGCTTCTAATTTAAGTTTTTTTAATTGAGTCCCACCCCTAATTAAAATATGTTTCTTGCAGTGGAGTTGATCTACAACAGTTGGTTCCAATAATGTGGATGAAAATGAAGGGGACTAGAAAAATTCTTGAATGGTGTTTTACTCTTTCCAAATCATTTTCTGTTTTATCAAAACCCCTCATGAGATTTTTGGAATATAAAGTATGAGTGCATATAGAAAATGTGAACATTAATTGAACACTTTCCCTTTTTAAGAATGTGTATGAGCTATAATTAATTACTTTATGGTTAAACCATTAATGCTTTAAATACTAACAGGATAGCAAAACCTCCCACTTACAGTGCTGTGAAAAAGTATTTAACCCCTTCCTGGTTTTTATTTTTTGTGTATTTGTCACACTTAAACATTTAAGATTATCCAAAAAAAAATTTAATATTCGATGAAGAGAACAGTAGATACAAACTGAGGTTTTTAAATGACTCAATTTATTCATGGAAAAAGTTATCCAAACCTACCTGACTCTGTGGAAAAAATGCCCCCTAAAACCTAATAACTGGTTGTGCCACCCTTGGCAGCAAGAGCTGCAATCAAGCATTTGTGATAACTGGTAATGAGTCTTTCACATCACTGTGGAGGAATTTTGGTCCACTCTTTGCAGAATTGTTTTAATTCAGCCACGCTGGAAGTTTTTTGTGCATAACTATATTAATAGATTATTTGAGTACTTCCAGAAAAGAGCTGCGGTACTTCCAGTTCAAAACCATTTCAGAAACAGCTGCAGGCTTTATGAATCATAAACTTCATGATTTTTCAACACTACATAACTGCAAGTGATTTGTGTGGCTGGAAAGTTGTACTTATTTTTATGCAGCAGTTGTAATTAAAGATATGTGACTTATTTTTCTAATATCAAAGTTCTGCAGTGCAGCTGCTGAACTTCAGCTCAGGTCACCAATAAACTGCAGTGCACAGTAATCATCTCTGCTTTGTAGTCCCCCATTTTAGAGGCTCAAAAATAATTGGACAAATTCATTTTGAAGATAAGGATTGTTTTTAATACTTTGATGAAAATCCCTTGCAGTCAGTGGGTGCCTGAAGAACCTGTGGACATCACCAGATGCTGTGTTTCCTCCCTTGAGATGCTCTGCCAGGCCTTTACTGCAGCTGCCTTCAGTTGCTGCTTGTTTGTGGGTCTTTTTGCGTTCCGTTTTGTATTCTGTAATTGAAAAGCAGTGACTGACTTGACCATTGGAGAATATCTTATTTCATTGCTTTAAGAAACTCTTGGGTTTATTTTGCAGTGTGCTTTGGGTCATTATCCATTTGCACTGTGAAGTGCTGTCTGATCAGTTTTGTATCATTTGGCTGAATCTGAGCAGAGAATATATCCCTGCACACCTCACAATTCATCCTGCTACTTCTACAAGCAGTCACACCATCCATAAACAGTAGTGACCCATTGGCAGCCATAACACAGCCTCCACCATATTTGACAGATAATATGGTATTCTTCAGATCATGAGATGTTTCTCTCCCTCTCCATACTTTTCTCATCCCATCATTCTGGTATAACTTAATCCAGGTTGTTTTGAATTTGTTTGCAAAATAGTTCCATTTGTTGTGCTTTTGAATTTCTTTATGATCACGATATACCTTGCCATCCATCCACTTACCTGTCGATATCATTTTAATAATATGTAATCATTTCATTTGTCAAGTAATTTCAGCATATTCAAAGCCTTTAATTGTGTTGGCTAAATATTAATATTAATAATAATAATTAAATGATGTCCTTCATAATCTTTATGTTGTAGGTGTTTAACTCTGTGTATAAATTTGTTGTATTTTCTTTTTTTTCTTACTTGATTTTTAAAATTTTACTTCTGTTAAATTTCAGTTAGTCTCCCGAGTGCACTTGCTCTTTTCACTTTAGTTTTTGTTGTAATTGAAGTGTTAAATTTTAGTTTAGTTTTCATTGGATTCAGAGCTAATATTATTCTTTTTAATCATTATAATATGGGGAGTGTTTTCTTTTCAGAGGTCTAGACTAAGCATTACACTATAAACAAAACACTTGAGTGTAAATAAATGTGGACCAAAGCCTCGTCGGACTGGTTGTGTTGACAAGTGTGACCTGACTGAAAAAGACTTAAACTAAGCACATTTCTTCAGTATTTTATTATTTGATTTTTATGTTAGTTCTTTATACAGCATCGTTTCAGTTGGTCTATATTTTGATTTCAGTTAACAACAAAAAAAAAATCACACCTAGTTTTAGTTTAGTTTTTGTTAGCTATAGTAAAATCTGCTGTTATAATATCTGCTGTAAGGTGAAGCTAACTGGGGGAAAAGTCACTGTACGGATGCCGACAAATGACACTTGACTAATCTCGCTGCTTTGATTGGCGGAGAGGCTCTTATTTAGAAGTAGGGCAAAGGTTGTTTGTGATTGGTGTTGTGTCCTCTGGTGTAATAACAATGCTGCTCAACAAGGTAAATGTCTCTATTTTAGCAGTCGCTTGCTTGCTTATGTTATGGTTTAACTCATTAAAGGTTTCTCTAAGCACTTGTCGATGGACATTTTATCGTTTTTAGTCCGCTTTTCTGCACATTTAGTGGTTACGTCACATGCTAACGTTAGCTAGCTGAGTGCTGCAGCGGTTGTAACGTCTTGAGACGGTTTCTCGGAGATGTTTCATTTTATCCAGCATAGTAAGGTTTGGCTCTAGCCCGCATCTCATGTAGTAACAGTAGCTTACATCTCAGTCGCAAAGTGTACACCTGTTTCTCTGCACTAGCTGGTTCTCTTAAGTTCTTTGGAAAGGTGCAGTGAAAATCGCTCTCTTCTGTGTTTCGATCAGTCAGAACCAGTTTTAAAAGCCCTTACACTCTGTTCATTTATTCCACGTTATAACTCGATTCTCGTAAATCTAGACATAATGTTATGCAGTGTGGAGGAAGCTTCTTCTTCGTCCTTTCTTTTAGGCTTTTTTCCTCATGGAAATCAGAAGAAATGGAATCAAATGTAAATCAGGGATGGGATGGCATGTTGTATGTTGGTGCAGAATGCTGTGTTAGCCATGCTGGTTAAGTGTGCCTTGGATTTTGAATAAATCACCAGCAGTGTCATCAGCAAAGCACCTCCATGCATCATACTTCCTCTTCCATACTTCATGGTGGGAACTACACGTGTGGGAACCATCTGCTCACCTTTTCTGTGTCTTACAAAGACATGGCATTTGGAACCAAAAATCTCAAATGCCCCAAGGACAGATTTCCACTGGTCTAATGTCCATCCCTTGTATTCCTTTTCCCAAACTATTCTCTTCCTCTTGTTTTGCCTTAGAAGTGGCTTTTTTGCAGCATTTTGACCATAAAGTCCAGATTCACACAGACTTCTCTGAACAGTTTATGTTGATGTGTGTACTACTTGAACCCTTTATGATACATTGCTGATTTTACACACACAGATGCTCAGAGCTGGTGTGCGGTGTGGGATCCGTCTGCAGAGCTCTGCTACAGCCAGCGCTATAGCATCTTCCAGCAGCCCTGCACCATCCCTCGGCTTCTCGTTTGGTAAGTAGAATGTAGACCCTGATAATGTAGTATCTGGTTAAAGCTCCTTTCTGTAAAGAGAACTTCTTTGGTGCCCACCAAAGAAGTTTTGGAATCTCTTAAAGGAAAATTACTGTAATAAAATATTTTTTACGTCTTTTTTGTTTAAGTGAGGTTTCATTTTGTTAAGCATGGAATTCCTGTTTATCAAATAACTGCTGTAGTTCATAGAACTCTGTTAACCTAAAACTAAAAGGCTTTGTTGCTCCTTTGGCCCACAGAGCTGACTGATCAGCAAAAGGAGTTCCAGCAGCTGGCGAAGAAGTTTGCACGAGAAGAGATCATTCCTATCGCTCCCACTTATGACAAGAGTGGTGAAGTGAGTATAACAAGGATTAGGCTGCTGTAGTGAGTGTATATGGGGTATGGGTTGGGTTTTTTTTTGCATTTATATTAACAAAAAATGGCCCAATAACAATAAGACTGTAGGCAGTCATTGCTCTCCAGACTTAGAATATTTTGACGGTTAAATGCTGACCCCTTTCCCTCCACTGTGAGATTTCAGCCATTCTGATCACTAAAGTGTATATAGCTCCGGACGCTAAAGCTAACTCGGGCCTCAGTCTCCTACATAGTGCTATTAGCACCTAGCTGAAAATATATCTAGAGGTACACACATAATAGTGGGGAACTTCAATCATGTGGACTTAAAAGTAGTGTTCCCCAAATTCCACCAGCATGTAAACTGTGCTACATGTGGGAACAGCCTACCAGGTGGTCTACTCCAACATAATACAAGGCTATAACAAGACCCCACCTGGGCCAAGTTGGATTATAAAAATAAATTTGAGGACCACCTGCACAGCAACAATTCGAGGCAGGTGTGGCTGGAGGTACAAAGCCTTACTGATGCCAAACCCAGACCAATGCTGTGGATGACAATGCTGTGCTGGTGGAGGAGCTGAACTGCTTCTTCACCTGCTTTGAATAAAAAAACAAAAACAAAAAACCCCCAGAAGGAACCACACCACATCCTGATGGTGTCACTGGCAAGGCACTGAAGATCTGTGTAGACCAGCTCACAGGGCTGTTCACTAAAATATTGAACCTATCCTTAGCACAGGTCACTGTCCCACCCTCAACCATCATCCCTGTCCCAAAAAAGACCACGATCAGTAGCCTAAATGACTTTCGGCCAGTGGCTCTCACGCCGGTCATGAAGTGTTTTGAGAAACTAGTCAGAAGTCACATCACGCAAGGACTTCCCCCCACTTTCAACCCCACCACTTTGCATACAGGAATAACCGATCAATAGAGGGTGCCATTGCCACAGCTCTCCACACAACCCTGACCCATCTGGAATAGGACAACAGATATGTCAGACTTCTTTTCATTGACTTCAGCTCAGCATCAAATACAATCATCCCCAACAGACAGGCAACAAAATGAATCAACATTGGTATCCTGGATTGCATCTGCATCGGGATTAAGGACTTCCCCCGAACATTCAGCCTCAACATCAGCTGCCCCAGAGATCTGTGCTGAGTCCCCTACTGTACACCCTACTCACATGACTGTGCCCCTGGCCACCCAAATAACTCCATCGTGATGTTCAGACAACACAACTGTGGTTCGGCTCATCACTGGGGGAGATGAGTCTAGAGACAGGGACGAGGTGGAACAACCGGCATTATGATGCAGCACTAACGATCTAGTCCTCAACACCACAAAAACTAGAGATAATAGTGGATTTCAGGAGAAGCAGATCTGACCCTTAGCCCATATACATCAACAGGAACTGTGTGGAGAGGGTGTCTGACTTAAAATTTCTGGGCTTGCACCTGCATGATGACCTAATCTGGAAAAGCAACACCGCTGCGCTGATCAAGAAGGCACACAGCAGCTCCACTTCCTGGGACGATCATTTAGCTGCATAGATTTAAAAAACGATATACACAAGCTTGCCTTGGAAAAAAAAAAAACCACACACACAATGGAAAAATAGAAGCTTAAATGCTGAGTAACTGTTACATGTCTCTCTTTACAGTATCCTTTCCCCATCATCAAGAAGGCATGGGAGCTTGGTCTTTTTAACGGTCACATTCCACAGGAATATGGTATGTTGTTTTCTTGCTTGTTGACCATTTTAAAATGACCAGAAACTCTGTCCATTTTGGAGGAAATGGTGCTGGATAGGATAATATGTAACAACAGAGCTGTGTGTGTGTGTGTGTGTGTGTCTCTATCTATCTATCTATCTATTTATGAATGACATGAGTTATTTATTTATTTTAAAACATGACTTGCTTCTTAACGTGTATGTGGAACGTTAAGTCAGTGTGGCTCATAATAATTTGATAGTCCTCCTCCTCATCTTGACAATGATCTGTCACTTTGTGAGAGGTCTCTGTGGACATTCTCAGTTTCTCCAGTATAGCTGAGCCCCTTTTTGTTTTTTGGGACCTCTACGTTGGGGATGTCAAGCTCGTGTCGGCTTTACCTGCTGAAATTCTTTGGCATGATTTCGCCACAGTAAACAAGAATTGGAGAACTAAACCAACAGTGGTGAGGAAGAGGGGCAGACGCGGAGGACTGTGACAGATCCCCCTTCCCACAGTCATCCTCGCCAACGTGCAGTTTCTGCATAATCAAGTTGACATTATTCAGTCAAAAGTCTAATTATTTATTTAGTTTTAAATCAGAGTAAAAGAATCCTTCCCTTATTGCTCTGACAGAGACTTGTCTCAAGCAGTAGGACTTGCAGTCAGAGCTGGAAATCAGTGGTTTTGAATTCTGAGGTTGTATGGGATTTTTTTTTTTTTTTTTTTTGCTGTTGGCTGCAAAGCAGATTGCCTGCTGCATTAGTAAATATGCCAAGTGGAAAAAAGCACTCTCTTCCTCGAAATGATCAGATCAATTCAGTTGTATTTATATAGCACCAAATCACAACAGTCACCTCGAGGCGCTTTACAGTGTACGGTAAAGACCTACAATAATACAGAGAAGAGATCAGTATCTTTACTTTGTACTTTAACCCAATGTTACTCTACAACAATCTTACAATGTTCCAGAAAAATTTCATCTTGCATTTTTAAAATTATACTCTGCATTCAAACACTTACAGGGAGCTTTTAATTGGTTACAGTTCAGACAACGTGTTTGTACTTTAGCCAGAAATGGCCTTTAATAAACAAATATTACAAATAACTGGCACATAAATGTATAGCAGCTCTAAAGTGTCAGAAATTTCAGTGTTGTCTCCTAGTTGTTGGACTCACTAGGAAACAAGTGCATAGAATGGACAATTCTACTAAAACACAATCCCAGAGCTTTCAGACTAACCTGGAGTCATCAATTAAAATAGTGTGAACATGCTTGCCGTACAGATGAGTTTCCTGTAGGAAAATTGTCAGTGGACATGTTTTATTTTCAGGAAACTTGGCAGACTGAACACTGCTTTAAAGCCTTATTTGTTTCTTTTTTGTGTTCAGGTGGAATGGGTTTGTCAAGCTTTGACACTTGCCTTATCACAGAGGAGCTGGCTTATGGCTGCACAGGGATACAGACTGCCATGGAGGCAAACTCTCTAGGAGTAAGTTTTTACAGCCTTCAGTGATTCACAGCCTCTAATTTCTTCAGCTTCGCCAAGTCACAAACCTCACAAACCCACCACTAGAGATTTAGAGCCTCTAAATCAGGTTTGGAACCTGTTAGTGCAGCTAATCATAAACAGAAAGCTGTCCAGTTTTTATTTAGTAGGATATCACAAATGACGGTCTCCTTTTTAAGGAGCTATATACATCACAGTCTGACTCTCAGTTCACACATGGTAGGGGGGGAAATGAGCCTAAAATGACCCTAAAATGAGGGAAGGCAGAAACGTAGCTTAACCCTTTAACACCAGGCGATTGCTGCCGATTCACCTGTTTCCTGCCCTTGCTTCCCATGAACAGTTGGTTAACACCTCGAGCGTATTACTGCTGAGACGTCAGACCAAACGTACTTTCAGTTACCGTAATTACACGACCGTTTGCCATATCGGAAAAATTCAAAGGGTTTCTGAAAGCTGAGAAATTGCGCTTCATACCGTACAAAGGGTTATTACAGTAAGTGTTTCTGGAAGTCCGAACGACGGTACAGTACGTGCAGACAGGAATAGAGCAAGAAAACAAATCGTAGAACAGAAGCCTATGAAGAATATGAGCTGGGCAGCAGGACAGAAGTCACATCAGAGACAGTTAAACGGTGATGTTGAACCCAAGACCAAAAGTCTGTCATCAACCAGAACAGATTTTGTGCAGTGTTAACTCTTTTTATCAGGCAGCTGCTGAAAGATTCACATTTATAAAATCATTTCATGTTAGATGTAGCTTGTTGCTCTGAGACATCGTTCTTGCAGTTATTGTATGCTTGTTGAGAGCGGAGGAGAAGCGACTTCTGTTACTGGTAAACACAATATTAAAAATGTATTTCCCATTGTTGCACATTAATAAAGTGTAGGTAAGAGTATTTAAAGTTTTATAAGTGAGGATTTTTTTTTTTCTGTCAATGTTACATAAAGCACACAGTAGCCCACGATGGATTATGCTGTAGCTCCAGGCTGCTTCTGTACTTTTTGCCTCTTTCAAATCCAGAACACTGTGATGGTTCAAACACATGAAGTAGCTCAGTTAAAATGAAATTATATCTGTTACCCCACACAGCAAATGCCTGTCATTATTGCTGGCAGTGATGCACAGAAGAAGAAATACCTGGGAAGGATGACAGAGGAGCCCCTTATGTGTGTGAGTATTTGATTAGAAAAGATTAATTCAGTACCTCGTTTTAGCATCCTGTGATGTCTTGTGTTCTGTAGCCGTGGTGGTTACATCAAGGAGGGGTGTCCAAACATTTTTCAAGGAGGGCCAGATTTGATCACGTTAAAGTGCCCACTTTTCCTCAAATGAAAATAAAAGCTGGGAAAATTATTTTTTCCACAATGATGCCTCTTGTACTTCATCTTACCATCTTCTGGGAGATGCCTGTGTCATTTCTGGTCAACAAAAAATGAATAAAATGAATAAAAGTAACTTTAAGTCAAACTTTGCCAGGGGTATGAATAATTTTGGGCTTCACTGTATGATGGGCACATGTGATCACAATCACTAAACCATCAACAACCAAAACACAGTGACTGTTTTTGTCCTCACAATATGTATTCAAAAGTGGCTCCGCATGAATACATATACACGAAGTCAGTAAATCAGCCATAAAAATGTAATCCATATCTACTAGTTACAGTGATCAAATACACATGCTAACACATAAATGTATAAAAATCCAGTGAGCCAACATAAATTGATTACCTTAGGTAAGAAATAAAGACTTCTTCTTACCCCTTCAGTGATCCAAGCACTACAGTACCCATAAACCACAGATGAACACTGTCCAGCTGACTGCAAATATGTGGCTATAGGAGACCTCATTATTTTTAATGAGAATCTTTTTTTTAAAAAGAATCATAAGCCCTGATGTGTTGCCTGTGCTGACAGCTGTCTTCAGATCAGTTTAACTCCTGTGTGGTTTTCTGCAGGCTTACTGTGTCACAGAGCCCGGGGCAGGATCTGATGTGGCCGGTATCAAAACACGAGCTGTGAAGATGGGTGACGAGTACGTTGTTAACGGGCAGAAGATGTGGATCACTAATGGGGGGAAAGCTAACTGGTGTGTGCGCTCACAGTTGCTGCTGTTATCGTGCCTTCATGAAAATTACAATGATTCAAAGCTGAAATTTGTGCTGATGTTGATGAGCATTGTAATCGTCATGTAGAATTTAATGCAGGACTTTCTGTAGGGCCTGGTAATTTAATCTAATACTTTTTGTCCTGTTTAGGTACTTCCTGCTTGCTCGCACTAACCCAGATCCCAAATGTCCAACCAGCAAGGCTTTTACTGGATTCATTGTGGATGCAGACAGTCCTGGAGTTCAAGTAGGAAGGAAGGTAAGCTGAGACATTATTTTTAGTGTCTGTTCTACTAGGAGAGAATTTGAAAATGTGTGGAAAAGGTTTGAACTTAAAAGTTCATGTTTGAGGTAAAAGTTAAATTATTAATGTGAAGATTTTGCTAGCATGAGAAGCAGACGGGGTGGACAGTGGGGATTCATTGTTGGAGAAATAAAGACAGACTCCAAATGTTTTGTAGTGTTTTGAGGCATGTCTGATATGTTCAGGTGCATTATTTAGAAATGGGATAGCCATATTTTGGCAGCACTCAGACCCAAATAGAGTCCGGTCAGTTGCACATGTAACGTGCATGAAAATGAATTTTTATGTTTAAACTCGGTAGGTACAAGGCAATCTGTGCAGGAACCTAGACCAATCCAGCGGTGGATTTGCACCTATCATCAGGCTGACAGGGAGTAGGGATGTTTTTGATTAGTCTAAAAGTAAGAAAATTGTCAAAATTGAGTCCAGTCTAATGGACAAGGTTAAATATTGCCCATACAGTATTGCACGTTACAGTTTGAAACCATTAGTCACATCCTTCAGTGATCGAGTGATATTTTAAATGTCACAGAAGTATGTGGCACTGTGCTGTAAAAATTACACACTTAATATCAGATTAGTATCACTCATTAATTTACTAGGGGTGACTGTGGCTCAGGAGGGTAGAGCAGGTCATCTACTAATAGGAAGGTTGGTGGTTTGACTCCTGGCTGCTCCAGTCTGCATGCCAAAGCATTCTTGGGCAAGATACTGAACCCAAAGTAGCTCCCGATGCAACTCAGAGTATGAATGTCTGTGAATGTTAGAAAGCATTTTAAAGTAGAAAACAGTGCTTGTATGAATGTGTGTGAATGGGTAAATGCAAACAAGTTGTATAAAGTGCTAAGCTAGAGTAGAAAACGCTATATAAGAACTAGTCCATTTACTATTAAAGTAATGTTCGTGGTGTTATTAGCAGCATCTTAGTATCCACTGTCCAGAACATGGCTGCGCATTGCTCCGGTAGACTGGTTACAGCCTACATAAAGCTAACAGTGAGGTGTGGGATTTATTCTTTTTTTTTTTTAAAATCTGCCTGTTGCTATGATACAGGCAGATATGTCGGCGTGCTCTTTGATATACAGCATCATCTGCTACCCAGCCAGGATAGTCCTGTAATCTACTTCTCTTTTGTGCCTGTAGGAGATGAACATGGGCCAGAGGTGCTCTGACACAAGGGGCATCACCTTTGAGGATGTGAGGATACCAAAGGAGAACGTCCTGATTGCAGAGGGAGCTGGCTTCAAAATTGCCATGGGTGCATTTGACAACACAAGGCCACCAGTAAGTTTTCCAGCTGTGACCAGACCTGACACTAGTAATGACTCTGGGTAATGCTCTTGAGTTCCAAAGAAGGCATTATGACAAAAGCACAGAGTGACTCCAGTGTTTATTTCACACCATCTTTGTGGGGAAACCAGAGTTATGACCCATAATTTAAGCCATGCTTTTTCCTGTGTATTGTCCTCACGTTTGATTTGTGGTTTGTGCAGGAAGAAACAGCAAAAATGGGATATTTAATAGCAAGAAGTGCTTGTGAATAAAACCAACCAACCACCCCATTATCCAATTAGAAAATTATATGGGAACATGTGACATTTGGTTGCTGTGGAACAGGTGAAAAGGTGGTGAAGAAACTGCTGACACACTTCAGCCACGTGAGGTCTAACAGGTCTGAGGATCTCATCTCGGTACCTAATGGTAGCCATGCCACCTCTGGCGAGCACATGGAGGGCTGTGCGGCCCTCCAAAGAAATGCCACCCCACACCATTACTGACCCACTGCCAAACCGGTCATGCTGAAGGATGTTGCAGGCAGCAGATCGCTCTCTCAATGGCGTCTCCAGACACGTCTGTCACGTGTGCTCAGTGTGAACCTGCTTTCATCTGTGAAGAGCACAGGGCGCCAGTGGCGAATTTGCCAATCCTGGTGTTCTCTGGCAAATGCCAAGCGTCCTGCACGGTGTTGGGCTGTGAGCACAACCCCCATCTGTGGACGTCGGGCCCTCATACCATCCTCATGGAGTCGGTTTCTAACCGTTTGTGCAGACACATGCGCGTTTGTGGCCTGCTGGAGGTCATTTTGCAGGGCTCTGGCAGTGCTCCTCCTGTTCCTCCTTGCACAAAGGCGGAGGTAGCAGTCCTACTGCTGGGTTGTTGCCCTCCTACGGCCTCCTCCACATCTCCTGGTGTACTGGCCTGTCTCCTGGTAGCGCCTCCAGCCTCTGGACACTACACTGACAGACACAGCAAACCTTCTTGCCACAGCTCGCATTGATGTGCCATCCTGGATGAGCTGCACTACCTGAGCCACTTGTGTGGGTTGTAGAGTCCGTCTCATGCTACCACGAGTGTGAAAGCACCACCAACATTCAAAAGTGACCAAAACATCAGCCAGAAAGCATAGGTACTGAGAAGTGGTCTGTGGTCCCCACCTGCAGAACCACTCCTTTATTGAGTGTGTCTTTCTAATTGCCAATAATTTCCACCTGTTGTCTATTTCATTTGCACAACAGCATGTGAAATTGATTGTCAATCAGTGTTGCTTCCTAAAGACTAAAAAGACTATACAAAAAATATTGTGTAGACATTATTTTCATATGTAGGGGCTCATTCTGCTGAAGTAATTTAGTGTTGACAGTAGATGGCAGCCTTGCCTCTCATTTTCAAATGTGGCATGTGCCGTATCAGTTTGTCAAGAAGAAACAAACCTTGCAAGCAAAACTAGTCATTTACAGTTTTGCTTGTAATCATTTATATAATTTAGACATGTGCGCACACACAGAGACGCGCACACACACACACACACACTAACCCGTTGCGTTAAATGTATTTCGGTACAGCAGCCATAACATACAATGTTCTCAGCCTCTACATACTTTTAGTTTTTGGTCATATTGGAAATATTTACATTCAGTTATGTGCTTTTGAAGTCAGAATATAGAAGGTGTTGTACTGGAATTTTAGTCGTTCCCTTTGCAATCAGTGAACTAAATCCACAGTCTGTCATTATATAATTTTATCTTTAATATTGTTTGCTACGTATTTATACGTATTAATTTTCATATTATTGAGAAGTGTATTTTGCAGCAAAAGCAGCTCTTGGCCGGTGTTTTCTATTTGGAAACTTGCATACAGACTACAATGTGTAAAACATCACCAAATTTAAAGACAAAAGATCAAAAGATTTGTCTGATTTATGCTTGCTAACACATTTGATGCAATGCAGGTGGCAGCAGGAGCAACCGGCCTGGCACAGAGAGCGCTTGATGAAGCTACCAATTACGCTATGGAAAGGAAGACCTTTGGCAAAGTTATTGCTGAGGTCTGTTCACACACACTTCATTTGTCTTCTAAAATCTGGTTATTTTTATTTGGAGTGTGGGGTTTTTTGGGTTTTTTGCCTTTTTTTTTTTTTTTCTGTTTGCTCCAACTCAGATGAGTAACAGGATAAATGGGCTTCTGTCTCCTGTTTCACAGCACCAAGCCGTGTCCTTTCTCCTGGCGGAGATGGCGATGAAGGTGGAGCTTGCCAGGTTGGCGTATCAGCGGGCTGCCTGGGAAGTGGATCAGGGCCGCAAAAACACCTACTACGCCTCCATTGCCAAGGCCTTTGCTGGGGACATCGCCAATCAGGTGGCCTCTGATGCTGTTCAGATATTTGGAGGCAACGGATTCAATAGCGAGTACCCTGTAGAGAAGCTGATGAGAGATGCAAAGATCTACCAGGTGGGTGGTGATAATGTAAGTAGATCCTGCTGGCACCGTCTCTTCATTTTCTTTAATTTGCCTGGTTTCTTTTGTAGATCTACGAGGGCACAGCTCAGATCCAAAGACTCATTATTGCCCGAGAACACCTGGGAAGATACAAGAAATGAAATCAGGCAGCAGCCTGACTCGTGCTCTTTTAAATGTATCTTTTTCTAGACATAATGCACTTGTTTCTGTACAATAGATCAGGCCACTTAAACTCAGGATGGAGATCAGAATGTTGTTGCCTTATTGCCACTTCATCATGCTGTTTCCAGACTAATCCATGTCAACAAGACGTGCCAGTCAGAATTACAGCCTCCTTTGACCCGAAGTCACACTTCAGGAGGCCATGAATCACCTCAGTTCAGCAAGTCACAGAATGTGACACAGCTACTTCACATTTACAGAACACCTTTGACTGTTTCTGTTAATTATAGGAAAAAATAATTTAGCATTACTATGGTGGCATTTGCCAGTTGCCTCTTATGTTAAGTTTCTGCTGCTCAACCTGAACTGATGTGATTTAAGTTGGAAAAATGAAGCACTTAATTATTAATAATAAATATAAATGATGGCCTGTTCTCTGTACTTGGACTGACCCTCAGCCTTGCAGTCCTTTTTAAGTGTGAGTGATGTTTGGTCACATTTACTCTTCTGTTTTGCAGCACAAACTTGTAAAATTTATCATTTTTATCCTGCCTTATTCTAAGCCTTTGATATCCTCAGTTCTACTGCTTTCTGTTCTACATTTCAAATGAATATCCAGTGTAAACGCATCAGGTTCACACCTCACCTCTGCAGACACAGGGCAAGTGTGGATAAGATGTATATAGACTGCAGTCCAGTGTAACATAATGGGGAACTCATCTGTATTTGCAGTCACTGAATAAACTATTCCATCAAATCTAGAAGTCGTGATGGTTTTCTAGCTTCCTCTCCTTTCTCGTGTTTGCTAAATCGGCAAACAGTAGCTTTCAAAATGGCACTTCTGAGTTCTCCACATTATGAGATAAACCCCTCATTGCTTAATCAGCACTCAGAGGTGAATTTTTTATTTTTAATTAAAAAAAAAAAAGCTTCTGGCATGGAAGATATTTTATTTGTTTTGACCATGTGACCTGTCTTGTACAAAGAGTCAGATGTGGGTTCTTTCCATGGCTGCAGTATTCAGAACCACACAGATGGGTTTGATCTAGTCTTGTTCAAGTAAATAAACTTGGAACCATTGTTCATCTGTCAGAAATATGTGCTCCCAGCAGAGCATTACCGTACTGGGAAAAGATTGCATTAGTACCAGGGGAAGTGTCAGAAGTGAACAAATAGGTTCTCATTAAATCCTCACACAAGTGAAGGTTTCAGGATGTTCAGCCATCAGAAGATCACTACACTACATCAGAACACTCAAGCCAGCAAAACTATCAGAAAATATTTAATATCTGTCTTAAAAGTTAAATAATCACTTCTCAGGGAATTGCAAAGGTGCTTTAATTTGATTGACCAGTACTGGAAGCCTTTGAATCCTGTACTTCTGGAAAAAGCCCTAATCCCACACTATGAAGATACTTATTTACATGTAAAAGATGAATTAATAAAAATATATGTAACGTAAAAATGTGCATTACAGTGCAAATGAGGAAACATTTGTCTGAGACTGAATGTGTAGATGACAGCAGTATAGTCTTATCTATGCAATAGCAGCAGTCAAGTCCTTTATGTAAAGGTTGGATGTAAGACGGTGATTGTTTGTGTCAAAATCCAGTTTTTTTTAGGGTGAAGTAGAGAGGGGAGGGAGTTCAATACCCTGACAGCCTGGTAGATAAAGCTGTTTTTACAGTCTGGTGGAGGAAATTGCCCACAATACTGGGTGCTTTGTGGGATAGGTGGGTGTTCTAGATGTCCAGAAGCAAAGACAGTGAGGCACCAGCAATCTTTCCTGCTGAATTTACTATATGCTGCAGGGTTCTGTGGTTGGAGGTGGTGGAGTTTCCAAACCACACAGTGATGCAGCTGGCCAGGATGCATCCAGTGGTGTCTCAGTTGAAGGTGCACATGATGGTTACAGGAAGTGATTTCTTAGGTAAATAAATTACCTAAAAAAGGAACCTAAAATTGTACTTCCTTTCCTTTTTATTACTTGATTGAATGTTTCTTCAACACTACAAACATCAGAATTTGGGCTGCGGTTTTTACTCCGAACCAAAAGGTGGCGGTAATGGGCCTAAAACGAACAGGCGGAATTGTTGTCGTAGAAGAAGAAGGAGACGGTGGAAGACGCCGGATCATGTCAGAATGGTAAGAGCGACCTGTTTCTAATGCAATGACGAGTGTAGTTTACGATAATATTACAACACAAGAGGATGCAAATATCAAATGTTCTCCAATCCGCCCAAACTTAGTTTTACACAAGCGAGTTAATCAGTGAAAGCAGCTAGCAAAGTGGCTAAAATTTAGCTCGCATCATCGTTAGCATGTAGCATTCTGTCAACAAGACGTGAATCATGTTAAAATTCAGACATTTCACAGCTTTACGCGAGTTAACGGAAGGCTGATTATAAAGGGGAGGAAGTGAGCTTAGACGTTTTGAGGTCAGTGAGTTTTTGAGGCCTGTTTGACATGTTGTTGGTGTGTGTTTAATGTCAGGGGACCCAGGTGAAAGATGTGATCATTAAGCCCGACGCTCCCAGCGCGCTGCTGCTGGAGAAACACGCAGACTACATCTCTGCTTACGGCTCCAAAAAGGATGACTATGTGAGTACAGGCGTCCTAAGAGGGGTCATGTCTCTGTGTTTTCTACGCTAGGCTTGGCCGCTCTAAAGGAAGGGTGATCATTGTCATCCTGGCTCTTCCAGGATGACAGTAATCCAGTCCAAAAGGGGGATGAGGGGTTACTGAATGGGTTGAAAATTGTGGGAATCCTATTCTGCAGATCACAATCCAGATGAGCTGCTATGAGAGATTCTGGAGTTAATCAAAAAGCAGCCAACCTATTTGAACTAACATTACCAAGTTCAGACATTGAACAGGACCAGTGAAATGAACGTCTCATTTACTGACCCTTGTGTGTGTGTGTGTGTGTGTGTGTGTGTCTGTGTCCAGGAGTACACACTGTCTGAGTACCTGAGGATGAGTGGTGTCTACTGGGGCCTGACTGTGATGGACCTGATGGGCCAGCTGCCCAGGATGAACCGGCAGGAGATCATAGACTTCATCAAAGCCTGTCAGCATGAGTGTGGAGGCATCAGCGCCAGCATTGGGCATGACCCCCACCTGCTGTACACCCTCAGTGCCGTGCAGGTAGCAGATTACTCTGCAGCTTTGTGAAAAGTTGGAAACTCACTGATTTTTGTTGAGAGTTTAATTACCCATCATTTTCTATTGGGAAAATCTAAGTATTTGTTTTGACTTTAATATTTAATACTTTAATAGCTATCAATTAGTGCCTCTTTCAGCATGATTTTGTAGCTGTTTCAGTGTAGGAACTATATGATTAAAGTGTCATTTATATTAGTGCTTTGCAAATTATCTGAAATTGTATGCAAGTGCCAGGTCTGGAAAGTAGCTTGAATATTCTGCATTTTGTGTATTTTGTTGTCTCTTGTTGATTAGTATTTTGTGAACTCTCTTCCTCAGATCTTGTGCTTGTACGACAGCGTAGATGCGATTGATGTGGACAAAGTGGTGGAATATGTCAGAGGGCTGCAGCAGGAAGACGGCTCTTTTGCTGGGGACAAATGGGGTCAGTCAGCTTTATTCTTGCGTCCCTTTATGAATTATGTGTTCCTGAAGTATGGAAGAAAGTAATAACGCAAGCAACAATTTTTGTACGGCAGAGAACACAATTGGCAGCATCAGCATCACACTTTTCATATCTTTTAGCTTTCAAATGTTTAACTAGCTACTGCTAAGGTTACTTGTTTCTTTTGGCAGATTGAAGTTATTCATGTCATCATGATTGAGTCTCGGGCTCTCTTTAAAAGAACAGATTCAAGGAGATTGTGATTTAAAAAAAAATCAGCCAAATTAATAGACAACTTAGCGTAAATAAATGCTGTCATTTAGGACTTGCAACTAAAATGAAATAAAGAAAAGGTGCTGTTGGTTTATCAGAATAGTGTAACTTTTATTTGTTTTTGTCTTTGCAGGAGAAATAGACACACGCTTTTCTTTCTGCGCTGTTGCTACACTTGCATTACTGGTATGTGTGTTAGCCTTTTCCTCAAGTTTTCACTTAAATTATTTACATAAAAATTACACCTTTTTTTTTTTTAGTTGAATGTGTTATTGAAAGCATGTTTTGTTCAGCTGTAGTATTTGGAAGTGTTAAACTTTATATCAATAAGATGAAGCTAAGTAAACGAAGTTCAGCAGCATCACAGACTTCATCAGTTGACTCGGGTGTATAATTCTTTATCGTTTTAAGATGTTTATATAATGACATTTTTCCTAACCAGGGCAAGATGGACACCATCAGTGTTGACAAAGCTGTAGAGTTTGTTTTGTCCTGCATGAACTTTGATGGAGGTTTTGGATGCAGACCTGGTTCTGAGTCTCATGCTGGTCAGGTGAGTTCACTGATGTATTGATATACACTACCGCTCAAAAGTTTGGAGTTCCTTAGAAATGTTTAGCACAGCTGAAAATGCGCTGACGAAAGAAGCAATACATTTGGTTGAGTGTCTGGAGCATCAGACTGGGTGGAACGAATTATGTCAAAATATGCCTAAAAAAGGACTTTCTTTCAGATTGTTGTCTTTGTTCTAAGAAATGAAGGCTATTCCATGCAAGTAAGATTGTACAAACCAGCCAGACTCTGACTCTTACAGGTACCCTTTAATTAAGCTCCCAGTTGAGGATCTTTTGAAGCATCTGTTTTTCAGACCAGAAACGATGATTCCTTCTCACCCAATTGTGCGCTGCAAGGTCTCCTGTTTCTCTGTCTGTTCTGGTTAGTGCAGTATTGTCTGTTCTTCCAAGGGAGCACTACACATTGTTGTATGAAATGTTCTCTCTTTGGCAAGTTTCTACATGGAACGGCCTTGACTTCTTAAAAAAGTTTCAGTATATTTTCTTTGGTCTTTTTGAGACAATAAGAAACAAAGGCAGTTCCACTCTTTTTAAACAAAAGCAACAGAACCCTTTAAGTTTAACACTAAATTAAAAAAAAAAAAATTAAAGAAAAGATATGTTGCCACTTCGGCACTTCCCACATGATTTGAGCCTGCATGCCGGTCTCGTTGGAAACGCCGAGTGCTAACAGTGGAAGGCTAATATTCCCAGCCTGGATGGTGGCTAATGTTGCTTTTCTGGAACACTTAACAGATTTACTGCTGCACTGGCTTCCTGTCGCTCACCGGCCAGCTTCACCAGGTGAACGCTGACCTGCTGGGCTGGTGGCTCTGTGAGAGACAGCTGCCATCTGGAGGCCTCAACGGACGACCCGAGAAGGTTTGTGCAACACTCCGACATGATGATGTTTGAATTATTAGATAAAGGTGTCTGTGGTTTTTATGGTGCAAAGTTCAGACTCCTTTAGAGTTGAAGAGTTTGAACTGCAGAAGCAGTTAATATAGGTGGAACGGTAATTTTTGGAACAGATTGATGAGTTTTTAAGTTTAAAGAAAATATTGAACAAATAAGATAGCAAGCAGTGGAAATGAACTTCCTCCACAGGGTGGCTCTCCCTTAGAGAGAGTGAAGAGCTTGGTCATTCAGGAAGGGCTCAAAGTAGAGCTGCTACTGCTCTGCATTGAAAGGAGCCAGTTGAGGTGGTTTGTCCACCTGATTAGGATGCCTCCTGGACGCCTCCTAGGTGTGGTGTTTCAGGCATATCCCAGCAGTAGGATGCCCCGGGGGAGATCCAGGACATACTGGAGAGATTATATCTCATGGCTAGTTTGGGAAAACTTTGGTGTTTACCTGGATGAGCTGGAGAGATTAGATGGGGGTCTAGGTGTCTCTGCTTAGTCAGCTGCCCCTGCTCTACCTGAACCCAGATAAGTGGCAGAAAATGGATACATAAATGCATTATGAGGAGATGATTTTTGTAGATGTCACATTTAAATCCTCTCTCTGCTCTGATGTTTGTCATGTTAAATACCTTTCTCACATAATAGTAGCCCTATAAATTTTAAATGAAGATTTTCACATCTAAATATTGCTTGTTGGACCTCAAAGAGAGCAGCCACCTGGAAACACATAAATCCCAACTTAGTTGAACTTCCACTTACTGAAAACATTAAAATGTATGGAAATGGAAGACTTAGATGTAGTTACAGTTGCGTGACAGTTCTGGTTTACTTTCGGTCTTATTCAGCTTCCAGATGTGTGCTACTCATGGTGGGTTTTGGCCTCCCTGAAAATCATCGGCAGGATCCACTGGATCGACAAAGACAAGCTGCGAAAGTTTATTCTGGCCTGTCAAGACGAGGAGACGGGAGGATTTGCTGATAGACCAGGAGATATGGTGAGCTGTAAAACACAACTGAAATCCAATAAAGAAGGAGTTTGTTTTACATGTCGTCATGCTTAACAACCTAATTGTACTGAATAGATATTTTCAGTCAATGCATTTAAATGTTTGTGGCTAAATATTAATAAGAAACGACTCCATGTGCATGTCACTAATGGGCACGTTGATTCTGTGCTCTGCTGTGTGTGTCAGAGTTTGATACACAGAGACTTGCTTACTCAGCTCTGAGCTGAGCTCTTCTGGCCTTTGAGAAGAGGAACAAACTCATGAAAAGTTCATCTGCAGTGAGAAAGTTTTGAAGTTGTGACCTCACACTCTGTAGATCATTTGTTATCCTGCTGAGACAACTGGTCAGCACAGTGACTGGACTGCAGGGTTGTTTGTCTGTCTAATAAGATGCCAGTCAAACGTGCTTGTATTCAAACAAACAACATCAGCACTTAGTTTCTTTATTACATCATCTGCTAGATATTACTGGAGTTGTAAGAGAGGGCAGACTGATGTCTGGTCTTTATGTGCTGTTTATGCATTTGTTGCATTGCCACTGTATCTGCAGCTTTTTGATGAAATTCCTTTTTGTTTGTGTTGATCCTTGTTAATCCTCCTCTGCAGGTGGATCCGTTCCACACTCTGTTCGGGGTTGCAGGTCTCTCCCTCCTCGGAGATGAACAGATCAAACCAGTGAATCCCGTACTGTGCATGCCTGAGGACGTCCTTCAGCGGATCGGCCTGCAGCCCGACCTCCTCAGCTAACCCTCTGAAGTATCACACAGACACTTTTTACACCCACACAAGCACGGCCCCGCGCCACGACTGGATGTTGGGAGCACAGAGTCTCACAGTTTGGACATGACTTCCTCTGAACCTCTCTCTTTTAATCCTCCCGCTACTCATCGGGTCAGTGTTGTCGTGTCACTGCAACTAAAGGAGGAGGTTTTGAAAAGATGCTTTGAAGTGTCATCGTCTTCGCAGAAGTCTGGAAATCATGTGACAGCATTCATTAACTTTTCAACTTACTCAGTATGTCAGTTTGGTGGGGGCGGGGGGTCATGTAAAGGTTTGCTCACAGTTAAAAATCTTTCATCTTCCTGCTGTTGTGACCTTTCAGCTTGTCCTCTAGCCAAGAAGCTTTCACCGTTATGAGTGGCCTGAAGTTCAGTTCACTTCTGTCTTGTTGTGCTTTATTAACATGTTTGTTAACTGAATGACTGGGAATGTCCATAGTTTAGCAGCTCTGACCTTAAAAGAGGAGGTTTGAATTCACCTGAGGGAGACAAAAATGACATTTGCTGTTTTAGTTTGTTTTTGCACCTAAAACCCCTGACAGTTTTAAAGATGGAGCATCTCTTTGCGTTTTCATTTTTCTGCCTTTTCACACAGCTACTTGTATAATTGAGTAAGAGCATGTCAAGGGCACTAGACCAATCACACCGACACTGCTCGTAGGCTTCAGAAGAGGAGCTGTAATACAGGACAGCTTTATGTCACTGCATTAAAATAAACCCTATACAGACTTTCATTTTGGGAGGCTTTATAGGAAGAGGAAATGTTCACTTTGTGACAAGAACCACCCGCAGCCTGAACAGTGTCATTATTATGTTTAATGTCTTATCCAGGATTGAAGTTACACTATTTATTTAAATCTGTGTTGCTCAGTGCAGCTGTAGGCAGCAGTGCTGGCTTTGCCTGCACAGCCCGTGCGTCGTGAAATGTTCATCTTACCTTCAGATGGTTCTGAACCAATTAAATGGTATTTAAAACAGCTTTGCATAAATTTCATGCACTCGTGTTGTCTTACTGAATTAAATTTCTATCTGTTCTTTGCCAACTGTTCAGTGTCAATAAAGAGAAATTATATAAATGTGTTAGTTCTCAGGTTTACCCCAAGTTTAAAGACTTTTTAACATTTAATAAATGTCACTGATTTACCAAATGCATCCAGTTACTCAAGGGAAGGTCTTAAACCTCAGTTCTCAATAATTGCATGAAGCAAAGGAGGTACTGTATCTGGGTTATCTAAGACAACGTTGGGGAAAAAGTACCACGGTGGTGATTTGCTTCAAACTAAGTGATAAAAGTTCAATAAAATCTAAACCGCCACAGAGGTTATTGGTAAACTAAAGCCATTTTCCAGACCAGTGCAACATTTTGGTTTATTTTACTAATTCAGATAGCAAAAAAATTAATTATGCTGTCTGCAGGTAATTATGACTTGGGTACAAATAAAATGCTGGCTGGTTTCAAGCGACTTTTTAGTGCAAGCTAATAAGTCCACGGAGGTGCAGAAGGTGTAATGGTTGAAGGGAGGGAGGATTCAGATCTACTGTAGTAAATGTGTGAATATAACACCATAAAATACTCCAAAATGTACTTAAAATTTGTTACTCATAAAAGTATCTAATGCAGAAAAAAATACCTCCTTTGTTTTTATCCTGTAATACAGCTAGATGATCACTAATGGACTGGCAGTTTCATTAGGTTCACATGGGGCTAATTATGGTCATATCGAATAATAATTGTTTTTCATTGTGAAGTAAATGTGCTGATTTCTTGATTAAAGTTTTTAGTTTACCTAGAACCCAAAGGAAGCCCCTCACACTGTGAAAATTACTTAAAAATGGGGAACTCGTCGTATAATGAAAAGAACAACATTAAATTCTCACAATAGCAGAACTGGGAACCTCTTAATCCAAAAATTAAAGACAATTAAAATTAAAGACAAAAAGTACAACATAGCCAGGGGAAATGCTGCCAACAACCTTTGTGTAAAGCTTGAAAGAAGATGGAGATATTATATTCCACCCTATGTACTTATGTTTATACAAGAAGGAAGTAAAAGAAAAGAAGTATTCAGAACTTCCAGCACTTTATTAGGTGTACCTTGCTGGCTTGGGAAACCCTTTTTACCTTCAGAACCACCTTCCTTACTTATTCCTTAAGTGCTGGAAACATTCCTTACAGATTTTGGGTCCATAACATGATAGCGTTGCATAAAGACACGGACATGGGTAGCAACAATACGCCGTTACACCACCACCACCCTGAAGTGTTGATACAAGGCAGGATGGATCCATTCTTCCAAGTTAATTACACTAAATTCGGATTGGTATGTGCTGTGTGTAGAGATGCTCTTTCTGGATTCCTGGTTGTAACAAGTGGTTATTTGAGTCACTGCGGTTTTCCAGTCGGTTTAAGGCAGTCTCCTCTGCATTTGAGGCATCAATGAGGGCATCCTTGCCTTGAGAGAGCTCAACGCTCACTGGAGATTTTCTGTTTTTCAGACTGTTCTCTATAAACAGTTAAGAGATGCAGGAAAATCAGCCGTTTCTGAAACACTCAGACCAGCCTGTCTGGCACCAACAACCACGCCACCTTCCAATTAATTAAATCACCCCTCTTTCTTTCTGATGCTCAGTTTGAACTTCAGTAGGTTGCCTTGATCATGTCTGCATGCCTAAATTCATTGAGTTGCTGCCATGTGACTGGCTGAGTAGATGTTTGTGTTAACAAGCAGTTGAGCAGGTGTGTTTTCCTGATCCTAAATCGGTTTAAAAATCAGTTAAAACTGTATCAGGATGGAGGAGATCTGGCAGTATTCTTATAAGTTCTCTGTCACTTCTTTTTAACTGCACAAATAATCACCATATGGACAGTATTTAGTTATGTATTAGTGTATTCATATCTAACTAAATTGCCCATAGGCATGAATGTGAGTGTGGTTGTCTGTCTCTCTGTGTTAACCCTGTGACAGGCTGGCGACCTGTACAGGTGTACCCTGCCTCTCGCCCTATGTCAGCTGGGATAGGCTGCCAGCGCCCCCCCCCCGCGACCCTGAAGAGGATAAGCGGAAGAGGATGGATGGATGTAGTATTACGTGTGTATGTACACTGCTCAAAAAAATAAAGGGAACACTCAAATAACACATCCTAGATCTGAATGAGTGAGATATTCTCATTGAATTCTTTGTTCTGGACAAAGCTGAATATACTGACAACAAAATCACACAAAAATCATCAATGAAATCAAATTTATTAACCAATGGAGGCCTGGATTTGGAGTCACAGACAAAAATAAAGTGGAAAAACACACTACAGGCTGATCCAACTTTGATGTAATGTCCTTAAAACAAGTCAAAATGAGGCTCAGTATTGTGTGTGGCCTCCACGTGCCTGTATGACCTCCCTACAACACCTGGGCATGCTCCTGATGAGATGGTGGATGGTCTCCTGAGGGATCTCCTCCCAGACCTTGACTTAAGCATCCGCCAACTCCTGGACAGTCTGTGGTGCAACGTGACGTTGGTGGATGGAGCGAGACATGATGTCACAGATGTGCTCAATTGGATTCAGGTCTGGGGAACGGGTGGGCCAGTCCATAGCTTCAATGCCTTCATCTTGCGGGAACTGCTGACACACTCCAGC
>JAMQGT020015236.1:0-52121 GCA_024447675.2 Pterophyllum scalare | reverse complement strand
GTTCAGTTGCGTATTGCTCCCCTAGTGGAACACGGAAGTTGTTGTAATTCAAACACTGATTGTCGAATCTGCACCAAACTTCACAAGTGTGATAAGGACCCACCCCTGCACACATCCGTATGACATTATTGACTGACAGTCGCAGCGCCACCTAGTGGAAACAGGATTCCAATGACGCATCCAATCTGCACCAAACTTCACAAGTGTGATAATGACCCACCCCTGAAGTCATCCACAGGACATTATTGAATGACAGTCACAGCGCCACCTTGTGGAAACACATAGATTAACTGCTCAAAATCGGGTTTTTACACTTGGCAGTGGAAGCGGCTCTCAGTGGGCTCGCTGGAGGTTTGCATGGCACGCAGGGAGCTCGCTGAGGATTTGCAGGGCTCAAAGGCGGTTCGCTTGTGGTTCGCGGAGGCTCACAGGCGGCGAGGGCCTTCAACGCCGCTTGCGGCTTTAATTTTATTTGTATTTATTATGTTCTTGCGGTCATCACCATGAGCACTCTGAACCAACAGTATGAGGAGAAGGTCCGTCCCTGCATCGATCTCATTGACTCCCTCCGCTCTCTCGGTGTAGAGAAGGACTTGGCGCTGCCCGCTATCGCCGTGATTGGAGACCAAAGCTCCGGGAAGAGCTCTGTGTTGGAGGCGCTGTCAGGGGTGGCACTGCCGAGAGGCAGTGGTAAGTTACACACACACAAATAAGGAGTAATTATGAAGATAAGATAATAAAGGACACACTGAGGAAACTGAAACTTGAAAATATCATTTGATGAATAATCCATCTTATTAGAGGTCTACCCTAACTCTTGAGAGAAACCCTGCAAATAAATCCTATCAATAGTATTTTGTTTTTTATAGATATTGGTTCTGATTTTGGACAGCTGTTGAGGAACCAGCAATCTAGTAGAAATTCCCTTCAGACTCCTGGCACAGCAGTGGATGCAGATGGAGAGAGAGAAAGAAAGAGTTCAGATCCAGGAATTACCGAGGCTGGAGAAAACAGCTCAAATTAAAGCGGTGTGGGACCATCGTGGTCCTCCACTTCACTAATGTCTGAGGAAATTCTGGAGGCTGTCGGTGGCAGAGGTGCTTTGCATGTCTGTGTTGATCCATTCCCCTCTCGTACACTTTTTAGCATTTTCAAAATTATGCAGAAGGGTGGAGTTACGCATAGATCTGGGAGTGGGGGATTCACTGATTTACATTTTTGCTTTAAACAGGCTTGCAATAAAGTACATGTACTTTACAATAAACTGGTTTCTGCTTCCGATACAGTTTTAAAGTAAAATTTCACATATAATTCCCTTTTGGTGTGCAAGAAAGTAAGATAAAATAAAAAGGATTGATTTGTAAACAGTGTATATCTATATAAATGTAAAATGCACTCCACACCACTCAGTTTCTATTTTCATGGCACTGATGAACAACAGCTGCAGCAATAAAAATGAATGAGCAGCAGCAAAGTGCATTGCTCATTTGGGGGATTTAAAGCCCGATGATCCCAACCAAGCCCAGCAGAGGGGGCAGTCACCTCACACAGCTGTCATGTGGCAACCATATGGGAGCAGAAGAGCACTGGATGCAACGTTGCATCTTAAAAACGGACCCTCTCCCTAAGCCACTGGTCTGTGGAAACCCTCGAAATATTCACTTGTTTAGTTACAGTAAGTTAATCCAGCAGCACAAGGTTTATTTTCGAAATGAACACCAGAACCAAATCCAGCCAATATCATGGTGCGTCCAATAATGTGCTTCGTATAATCCCAATAACAACCTTCTAAATAAATCAATTTTAGTTAATATGTGTATGCAGCAGATTTAAAAGGCAATGGATCTCCACTAAGCTCTGAGCACTTTAAATTTCTTGACAAAGAAAGAAAGAAAACTGAGAAGAAATTAGAATTTCCGCTTGCTCGTGATCAGTTTGGTGATGAGAAGTGTGGCATTTCAGGCATAAAATACTCAGCTTTAGCTGGGAAGTATAATAACACAGGCCGTGCAGTTTTAGTGGTGAAACAATCAGTCGATTGACTCAGTATTTAGAAATGAAAAATGCCAGAACTTCATCAGTTCTTGCTTTTCAAATATGAAGACTTTATACAGCTTATATATTGTTGGACATTTAAAGAATCACCTTGGGTTCTTGGTAAGTGCTATCTGTATTCATTACAGATCAAGAGCTTATAAAAAATAATCAGTATTTCTTATATGTCTTTGCTTGTATTAGAACATTCTGGGCAATGGATGTATTTACTGAAATACCTTAAATACAACTTTCCAGTCATGCTATTTTTACATGATTGAAAGATTCAAACAACGACTGACACAGCTCACTGGGCAAAAATGTCTCGTTGATGCCAGAGGAGAATGGCCAGACTGCTTCGAACTGAGAGGAAGACAACGGTAACTCAAATAACCACTCGTTACAACCAAGGTACGCAGAAGAGCATCTCTGAAAGCAAAATGTCAAGCCTTGAAGTAGATGGGCTGCAGAGCAGAAGACCACACTGGGTGCCACTCCTGTCAGGTAAGAACAGGAAACTGAGGGTTTTATAAGCATGGGCTCACCAAAATTGAGAAGATTAGAAAAACGCTGCCTGGTCTGATTTCTGCTGGGACATTTGGTCGGTAGGGTCAGAATTTGGCATGAACAATATGGAAGCACTGATCCATCCATCAATTTATGCTGCAGGTATAAATGTAATTATGTGGGGGATATTTTCTTGGCACACTTTATAGCTACAGTGTGGTTGCTTCCAGCAGGATAAATGGCCATGTCACAAAACTCAAATCATCTCAAACTGGTTTCTTGAACATGACAATGAGTTCACTGCACTCAAATGGCCTCCACAGTCACCAGATCGCGACTGACTAGAGCACCTTTGGGATGAGGTGGAACGGGACATTCACATCATGGATGTGTAGCTGACACATCTGCAGCAATTGTGTGATGCTAGCGTGTCAATATGGACCAAAATCTCTGAGGAATGTTTCCAGCACCTTGTTGAATCTGTGCCATCTGAACACAAAAGGGGGTCAGCGGGCCAGTACTAGCAAGATGTAACTAATGAAGTGGGCAATTAGTATGTATTACATTGAAAATACATGTAAAAGTCCCCACAGCAGTGATTATAAAAACTAAGAGAATTGCCAACCAGAAACATCACAAAAACATTATATGCTGCTTCCCTATTGGCAGTCAGTTATTATTCAGTCAAAACTCGAGGAAGCCGTGTTCTTCATCAAAGAGATAAAATGGATCTAATGATGAATATCCAGCTTTCTTTTCGGAGATGCTTTTTCCTGTTTGTAGGCCAATTTGCAGGAAATGAAGTTGCAATAGCAACCATCATTTCTGCTAACAGATAAAAGGATAAACAAATAATATGTGCATTAGGTACACCAATCTCCTGCTCATTTTTTTGTGTGTGTGTGTGTATTTTATCAAATAAGTCCAGATGTCCGTGCAGTGAAAATGGAACTTCATTCATTTCCGATATGGGCAGAGTGACCTTCCTCCTGTACAATAACAACATGTCCTGATGACGCCCTTGGAGCATGTTACTTCCGTGGTATCACCCTTATCAGCGGTGCCATATGAAAAGCAAATCCTTAAATCCGGGTCAAATGAACACTAATCTGGTCTACTGGCACTAAACTGGATCGTTTTGGTACAGACCAGCATGGACAATCTTAATCTGGACCCCAAAAAGAAATCAGCTTGTTT
The DNA here is from genome assembly GCA_024447675.2 of Pterophyllum scalare. Lineage (NCBI taxonomy): Eukaryota > Metazoa > Chordata > Actinopteri > Cichliformes > Cichlidae > Pterophyllum > Pterophyllum scalare. Next base: position 48,383 of record JAMQGT020015236.1, on the reverse strand, counting down.
TTATGTGGATGAGACTTTGCAGGTGGCAACAATAAGGACATAACAGTCTAAACTTAAATACTGCAAATCCCAGTTCATCGGTAGATGACGTCAAACTCGGAATACATGTGCTCATCAGCACACGTGTACTTGTATGTGTGCCTGTAACAGGAAAGCACCAAAAACCCATTTGACTAATGCATATCTGATATCAAATGGAATATAATCCCCACAAGTATGAAGGATTAAACACTCTGCAATATTCACTTCCCCCTCTGGGTGCAGCAAACTTTTGGGATAAGGGGGGGGGGGACAGCGCAATATGTTCACAGAAACAGTCTGGTGATGCTCTACGCTCTGCTGCGTAGGCTGATGCTCACTCACTTGAGAAAGTGAAGAATTTGTCAAAGTGAAAGGAGGAAAAAAGCTGCTCTTTGTGGCACTTTGAAAAGCTGAAAACTGGAATATCTGTGCGATGAGTGAATGAGTCTACCTGTCAGAAGAAAAAAAGCATATTGAGAATTCATTTTTTTCGGCTGTAATTTATTGTGCTACCATAAAGAGTCTCTGCTGTGTGACTTCGTCCCTGGAGCACTTCTATAAGCCCATTTGTTTCATTTGACGATGTTCCGTCTCAAGGTCACAACACACAACAATGTGAAGCAAGAAGCTTTAATTTTCTTTTCTTTTTTTGCTTATTTAATTTTCTGCTTTACTGGATTTTAGATGCAAATATGCTTTTTCTTCCAATACAATTTTTTTTTAAGATTTCCTTTTACAGATGCAGATTAGTAGCAAAGATCCCAACACAGTCTAGAAACTGGCCTAAATACCAAGGAACATCACCCCAGGGTTCACAAAGTAGATGTATTCAGTGTGGATGGGACACAACATGGTCCTTAAAAATGACTGTAATACTAGCATCTAACCAACTACAACAGAACTATAGAACTATAATGCAGCAAAACAACTAAGAAGTACTTTAACCATATATTTACGTCTGTATGCTATCATATTATAATGACCATGATATTATTTTAATGCCATAAAGCCCAAACCTTGTCAAAGTAGAGGATGTTGTGCAGATTAAGCAGCCATTTGTGTTGCACGATTGTGTTCTACTTTGAAAACCTGAAACTCCACTATAAAATATTAACACTTTTTTTTTCCTTTTAATATGGAGCTTTTCTGGAAAAGAGACACATTTATTTTACACCGCGAGTTCTACATATTTAATGTTTCGTGCATCTTTAACTAAATAAACTGATCACCGCCTAACACTCTTCTGTGTTCTCCCGCTGTGTTTTAAATGGTTCTGGCCTGAATAATACATCGTTTGAATGCACAAAGCCTCACAATTCAAACTACTTTAGATACCAACACAAGAGCAATTACAGTGTAGACACAGTGCGTACACAGCAAAAAGTTAGTTTCTGTCATCTGTAGGAGCATATGCTTGCTGGATTACGGTGAGCTGCTCATAAAAACTTCAACAAACAAAATGCTTCCAAGCTTTTGGCCTTTTTTGTTGTTTTTTCAGAAAAATGGGGGTGAATGTTGAGGCGTTAATGTATGTTTGTTGAACCTGGTTCAAGCAATTAACTGTAAATCAAAAAGATCAATAAACCTTAATAGCTCTCAGTGTGAAGGCAAGCAAGCCTGGGTACAAAGATACAGTAAATCCATATATCAGACCGCCTGCTCACTTTTGCTTTATGATGGAAAAATGATGACTAAACGTTCCCTTGTCTATAATACGCGTAAGTCCTATTGTAGGGGTTATTTTTGGAGACAGCCAAAATGCCTCCCGGCATTTAGCCAATCACAGAAAATGACTTCTGCCGCTCACTTATGACAAGAGCCATTTCAGCTTTATCCTTCTGTCATATCTGAGTTTTTAAGGGCTGGCTCTTATAGCCGCAGATGGCTATCGGGCAGAAGAGACCGCACTGCCGGCCAAGGACAAAGCTACTGTACAGTAATGCATCAGTTGCTCTCCATCCAGCACAAATGTCCCAAATTTGGGCCACAAGTCTTGACCACAACCAGTTTGCAAGACAAACTTTAGCGCAACAAAAAAAAAAGGAAAGAAAAACCAACAGGCATGAGAGTGCAGATGCTGCAAATCAGGCTTTTAAATTCTATGGAGTACTTTACAACAGAATACCAATTATTCTCTCTGTCTTTGTGTTTGAAGGGCGAAGGCAGGGGGGAATCTGGCTTTTGAGAAAAACATCGACCAGAGAAAATCCATTTTAATTTGCCAAATGCCAGAGCAGGATTACTGACATTTAGCAACTGATATTTCCCCTGAAACTCAATAGGATGCCTCCATAACTTCATAATAAAGCCTCATCTCATTGCTAGTGATTATGCACAGCATGACTGCTCACACAGAGAAATCTAAGTATATGTATTTATCAAAAGTGCAAACACGGAGACATCTGAGAATGTGGAAAGATTAGAAAGACAGATGCAATGCATCATCTGCAGGACGGAGGAACAAACAGCCCTGACAGTTTGCTTCAGCACTTCACTAAACAGAAGTTCGGCCTCTGCAGAGATTTTCTAAAAAGTGTTATTTGTTAAAGAAATGCATTTGACATGAAAATGTCTCCTCAAGGATGCCAGTGAATAGGAAGCAGGAATGCATGTAGAGTATTAAAGTAGCTCGGCATCAAAAGGGAATTTGTCCTGTTTGAAGTTCAGCCTTCAGATGGATGATGACTACGATACCTTGAGGTGACAAATGCATTGTTGTAAGAAGCAAAGTTATTTGTTTTGTCTTTGACTTTGAGAGATTCTTTTACTACGACAACTGCACAGCTGGGGTGCCCCTATAGCTCAGCTTATTGAGCAGGCATCCCATGTACCAAAGGCTATAGTTCTTAATGCAGTGGCCTGGTTTGAGCCAGCCCCAGGCAATTTCCTGCATGTCATTCACCCTCTTTCTCCAGTTTCCTGTCTACTCTACACTGTCCAATGTAATAAAGGCCTAAAATGCCCAAAATATATATAAAAAGAAACGGCACAGAAAACTCAGTTGATACACTAGGTACTCATAAATGAGCACCCTTAATGTTGCTAGTGCATCCTTGTATTTCACTAATGATTAATGCAGATTCCCAGTACATTAGCCAGAAACATTTTCCACACGTCTGTCAAGATGAGGCTGCAAGTTAATGAGCATAAGAAAAGATGGATGTGGAGGAGTATCTTCCTGAGCAGTGGAACAAATAGGATATGTTGGATTGCATAGAGCATATGTTGCATTTAGGACATATTTTTAAAATCACGTCTCACTCTGAGCATTTACGGCTTTTATTGTGGAGCAGAAAATCTAAGTTGTTTACGGCAGCAGAAATTTCTCTGAGCTCGCTAACAGTAAATGCACTCAAATGATTTGCCAGCACACCTCTTTGTTTTTCATTAATCCTCTTAGATTGTGAAGGTGCTTTAAGAGCTTTAGCGACGGCATTATGAAACTTAAAGTGGAGCAGCTGTTGCACACAATAAACAAGCCAGCCAGGTGAATCGAAGGCCACCAAACGAACCCGCTATGTGGCACACGCAGGTGTTCGCTCTGCAAAATTACAATAAACTTTGCAGAGTCTGTCAAAGCCTCTGTGGATCGCTGCCACTCTGTGTTGGGAGAGTGGCGGCATTCAGTGTGAGTGTGCGGGGAGTAGGTTTGGGGAAGTGGTAGCAGTGTCACAGTCAACAACAAAAACGGCACCCAAAGCCTGCAGTTGTGAGGGAGATCAATAAGAAGCCAAAATACAAATCTGGACACTGAAAGCAATCACAGAATGGCCGCTGAACCGCAAACATGACACGGAACAAGAGCAGTGAGCCTCACTGAGCAGATGCAACATCACCCAGAGTGCACGCTGGCACTTTGAAATGCTGTCCGCTCCCCTTTTTTCATAACTGACCACAACAAGAGAAAGTTTGGAGCCATATGCAAGCATGAAAGCAGGTGGTGAATTTTAGTTCATGGAAAAAACAACAAAGCAATGACTACTCTTTATTTAATGCTCTCACTGAACAACCGGGCTTTATTTGTGTCTGTCAGCCTCTTCGGTTCACGCCGGCAATCAGCGTCCCAGTGCTGGTGCCCACAGCACTGGTGCCCACAGCACTGCCAGGCTTCCAGTGGGGATAATAACAGTGTCACTGCAACCTTTTATTAGCCTGGTCAAGAGCCCTCAGCAAAGGGCCTATACTATGACCAGACATGTTTTTCCACTGAGCACATCACTGAGTTTATAGCACTACCTGACACTTCAATGAGAGGAGAAACTGAATCAAAGCCAGGATATTCGTCAAGGATATCTGATGCTGTATATGTTGTCCACAATTCACCAGCAGGATGGAAATAAATCCTAACATGTCAGGGCAATAAATTAGGCTAAAAAGCTGGTCTGCCGGGAGCAGGCGTGGCACACAGCTCACAGTTAGACAACACTAATGCAATTACAGGGATTTTCTGCTTGCTCAGAGGCTTGGTTCAAGGGCGGAGCACAGAGAGCTGAAGGCGAGCTGCGCACAATCAGGCGTTACTCAGGGTAACAGCCAAGCCTGATCTTGCCACCTCACCGTCTGGTAAAGCCTTTGAGAAAATGCATACAGGATTACAGCAGCATGGCTGTGAGATCAAGGTTATACTGCACTAGTGAGGAGGCTAACCTGCACCGAATTCAGCATTGCAGGTTTGGATTTTTTTTAAGTTTATGAAAACAAAATCATTTTTTGAGCAGCCACAAGGATGCGAGCGGTGACCTACAGTACATCAGGATTTTAGAAAATTACCAGACTAAATTGATATTCTGAAGAAGGATTTTGGTTGCCCCGTTGCCCCAAGCAGTTGTAGAGTCAGGGTCAGGTGCAAACAAGCCACTGAAACTAAATGAGATTCAGTATTTTGCTGTAGGACATTTAAGGAGGCAGCACTTGAACCATTTGTTCAGTTAACGTACAACCTTCCCACTCAGTCTGACACATCGAACTGTCCCTTTGATTCTTTTTTTTTTTGTCATTTGGGCAGCATTTCTAAGTTGTATCCAAGTCTATGGAGAGCATAACTCCTTACCAAACATGGCCTCTGCTGATCTGTCTCTTCTGGGGCTTTGGATTGCTCCTGTGCCAACAGGCAGTTAGACCTTGCCAAGAGTACAACAAGCTCTTAGGCCTTGCCAAGCATACAATGTGCAGACAGGGACTTGCCAAATGTAATCCAGCAATAGTGCAACACGCTCAAATGAATCCAACTGGCTGCGGGTTGTAACTCTCTGTAACACTGTAACTTTATGCTTGGAAATTAACAGAAATTGAAGGAATAAATGCTCCTAAAAGCTGATAATTGAGCAGAAATTTGTGATTAAGAGTGCTGGAAAGTGTTCCCAGGATGAAAACAACAGCAGAAAACAAGCAGACTAATCTGTATATCCACAAGGTGATGTTTGACTTAGGTTGCCTTCTTAATGGCTATTGTAACACAGCGGTAATTAAACTGCTTGGGCACAGAACTACTGCAGGTATGGCATAGATGTCCAGGTGAAAATACAGAGTGAAATTAATCTGAATGAATTTGATTTTTGTAAATACAATTGCTGATGCTATTACTTTCTTCTCATTACAATTCAATGTTGAGTCTTTTCTATTGTTACTGACTGATAAGTGGGGTGTGGAAAGTGTTTTTGCTGTGCTGGAGTTTTCTTCTCTCCATTGAATATTTAGTTTTGTTGTTGCAAAAATTCTATCAACTGATCATTTGAGCTAATTTGAGTTTACTTATTGGAGTTTAGCAATAACACATAGATTTAAATCAAGGTCTGGTTCCTAATAGCTGTCTGTATTCCTGCTCTTTGTCATTTCCGTTCTCAAACGCTCTCACACTCTCCTCATTGTCGTTTTCATCATGACTTTGATCCATTGATCTTCTTGCCTCATTGCTTTTCTGTCATCTGCCTTTCAGAACGTGCTCTCTGCAACACCCCACCTCATCCCGGATGTTCGGAGAGACTCATCTGAAGTCTCCATCAGCCATCTGCTAACTCTGCACCCATCATCCATGTCCTATTTACCACCTAGATGTAGGACACCGTTCTACTGTTTCACTTCAGAGTTTAATCTAATTACTCAACAACTAACATTTTCAACTCTAATTCTGGTATAAAAGGAACCCCAAGTCCAGCGTCACACACATCAACTTGACTAGGGCTTATTAGCTGATCCCCCAGTATATTTACTAGCAGGCTCCATCCCTTGCTGTCTTGTTTATTTTCCCTACCAGCTGCTATTGTGGTGATATTTTAACACTTAGTTTCTTCTCCAGAGAGGAGCTCGTCACCTGTCTGGACACACCCCAACGCAAACGTCTTGGATTGAAATTTGCAACGGTTCTTCCGCTCTGGTAATCCACTGCAAGCTGGTGGGCAAGTTAACTGATTAACTGTTAAGTCATTTTCAAGTAGAAATATCAAAGATTTGCTGATTATAGCAGCTTTCAGGCCAATATTCACATTCCTTGAGTTTTGCTGCTATCATCTTTTTTACATTATTCTAAAGTGATTGTTTGTTGGCTTCAGAGGGTTCATCAGACAAAACAATAAATGCTAGAAAGCATCCCTTTGTGGAGAACAACAATCGGCATTCAGATTTTTAATTCATCAAAAAATAATTCATTAAATTCACAATGAAAATAATATTGTAATGTTCTAAAACAGCACTGTAAAACCCACAAAACAGCTTTCTGATTCCCTTCTCTACATCTCTTAATTTCAGGTCTGGACCCTACCTGAGTATTCACCAAAAAACAGACAGGGCCTCTATCTGCATCAGCAGGTGTTCACAGCTCAGAGACAAATCTGCCTTCATACATACACAGTGTGTCCATCCGGTATTTGCCATTTCCACACTGCTGTTAGGTTGGCTGGTGGCCCCCTGGATCATTTTCTAACCCAGAACTCCAAAGCTTGTCCAGGGAATCATCAGGGGTGGATGATGCCATCTGACCATCAAGGATCTGCCACTTTGGCAATTTTGTCTCTGACTCACTGATTCGTTGTTTATCTACAAGTAGAAGATCAAATCCCAGTGGAAAGCGAATTGTTGAGAGGCCAGTCTTAATCCTGAAATGGCGTGTGACCCTTTAAGTCCCGAGGTCCTTCTGTCCGAGAGGTCCTGAACATGTTTGTGCTTTGCATGTGTAATCTACGTCACTACGTAAGACACTGGTGTAATGCTTGCCATGCAGTTAATTTGCCTTCAAAGAAACAATGAGGAGCTGCTAAATCCAGATGCAGCCAGCTGCCTTGCATTTCAGTGCTACAGCTGCTTCTGCTAACTCTAAAATGTCTGCAATTCAAAGCAAAGCACACAAATGTTTGGTAACCCTAATGCAATCATGTTACTGTAAATGTCTCTGGCTCTAGTATGATGTTTCTGCTATGAATTAAAAATGCATCAGAGTTAGCAGAATAACGGGTGGTTTATGCTTCAGCTGGAAATCTACATCATAACCAGAAGCCCCTCTGAACCCTACATCGTAACCTACACCATAACCTGATATGTAACTACACATCAGGGTATTATGATGTATTACTATTGTGACTGACCTGTTGAGTACCATAGATTCCTCCTGTGCATTTCTGGCTACTTTTTTGCTGCAGTTTTGGAAGAAAAAAAAACTGACCACAACAAAGAGCAGGGATACAGGACGCAAAGATGGTATCAGCATTTTATTTGTTTCTATCATTACCACAAGGTAATTAACACATAATGCACCACGCACAACCATAAGTGCTGGCAATAACATTGGCAACTTACGTAAGTTATGTTGCAGGTCCTACAAAGATTCACCATACAAGTCTTAAAGTCATAATATAACATTCTGAAGATGCACCAGATTTATAACAAATACAACTGATTACCATCTTTTTAAACATATTATTAAACTCTCACGACTCACTGGTGGAACCACAAATGACTGGAGCAGTCATTTTAAAAACATAACCACATTACGACAGAAGAAAAAACAGCATTGCCAAATTTGGTACCAAACTTTACCAACAGTTTTTATTCTTTTTTGCCAAATCAAGGCATCATATGGACATTTGTTTTAGGGAGATGAAAGCCAAACCCCTGAGGATAACTTAGCTCCTGCTCTTCTGAAAGTTGGGATTTTATTTCAGTCAATACAGAGTGAAGCAAGCTAAACTTTTTGATGGAAATATAGCTAAGTGTGCAGTCTAGTGTAATGATTACAGAAAACAATGGCAGATTAATAACTGCGCTCAAATCTTTTCTGCATGAATTGTCACTCTGTTCTCTTGTTTCAGGGTAATTAAAGTTTAAAACTTCAGCCTTGGCATTACAGCTCCACTGTGAAAGCATGTACAGTAATAATAGGGGTTACGGCCCAGAGGTTCTCTGTGAGCGACACGTAATTTTATGCTGCTGACCGTGACTGCAATTATATAGGAACTTAATTTGTAGGCTGCCACATCACCTCCTTCATTAAACTCTGTGTCGTTTCTTTGTGTTTAGTCCAGTAAGGGGACCAAAAAAAAAGGGGGGGGATGACCAGCGCTGGCAGCTCAACTCGTATCGGAAAAGCTCAAGCAGCCTGAACTGGCACAGCAGCACATGATTAAACACAACAGGATTAGAACTGCCTGAACAACACAACCAATGAGAAGGAGTAAGACAAAGTCGGAAGTCTTCCCAGATGCTGATAAGATCCCTTGTGTGAGTGAAAGGTTACTACTATGACTGCTGCACTGTGGATTAACGCCAGATCTGGAGGGAAGTTATTGCCCTTGGTTGCCACTGTGAATAAGCTAGCCTTGCACTAGCTTCTGCAGCAGTGTGTGTGTGTGCGTGTGTATTTGCACAATAGATGTAGGTTACATTACCATAATAAAGCAGCCACACGCTTAAATGGTATCCTGTTGGCTCAAAAGGGTTCAGAGGATGGACTGCAACAGCAGAGCAAAGACAAAGACTTTCTTTGAGGTCTTTGAATCAGAAAAGGGGACTCAGTTTAAGTTTAGATGAAATCAGATTTCTCCTCACGTTTGATATATAAAATATGATAGCAGTGTTGTTATTTATTGAAAATGTCAATATTGGTAGAATGTTGGTAGAATATGAAATATGTTCATGCATGGCTGAATTAGGTACTTTTGCAGTGGCTCTTGAAATAAGTTATAATTAATATATCTAATATGCTGCTATATCAACCATGACAATGATGTGACAATATGAGCAGGGTTATTTAAGCATCCGTATTATGTTGACCGCCATTTTTGGAACCATTTATGACCATATTTAGACGAGAATGTGAAGAAAAGTTATGAATTGCCACTAGCAAGCTTGGTTAGCAAGCTGCAACCATAAACTGTACAGATGCAGCACACAGACATGGATATCTGCTAAGTAGTGTAAATTAACAGGCTAATTAAATAACAGAATTTCACTTAGCAAAAGTGCAATATAAACTTGGTCTGTATCAAACAGTAAACCATATATTGTATCAAATAATTCCATTAAAATATTCCAAAAGGCACCAGCAGCACAAACGCATCAGAGAGGTCCAGTTCAGTGACTCCAATTAGCTGAGGTGAAGCCTCACAGACATCAATCAGCCACAGCTGGCTGTGCTGGGCCACCTGTCAGTCAAAGCAGTAAATGATCCATAGAGGCCAAAAAACATTTTTTTAACAAGGCCATAAACATGATTTGGGAAATTTAAAGGTGGGAGCCAAAGGGGACTGCCCTGCTTTTGGAGCCAGACTCATTCCTCACTACTAAATATTCCACAGTCAATTGCTAGCGGTATAACAAAATGGAAGTGATTGGGAATGGCAGCAACTCAGCCATGAAGTAGCAGGCCACGTAAAATCAGAGCAGGGTCAGCAGGTGCTGAGGCGCATAGTAAACGGAGATCACAAACTTTCTCAAGAGTCAGTCGCAGAAAGGTTATGTGTTCTTCATATCAGCTCAAGAACGGAGCTTCATGGAATTAGTTTCTATGGCCGAGCAGCTGCATCCAAGCCTGTACTCTGGAACTGTGGAGATGGGTTCTCTGAAGTCACAAATCACACTTTTCCATCTGACAATCTGATAGACAAGTCTGGGTTTGGCAGCTGCCAGGAGAACGGTACTTGTCTGATTGCATTGTGCAAAGTGTAAAGTTTGGTGGAGGGGGGATTATGGTGTGGGGTTGTTTTTTAGGAGTTGGGTTTGGCCCCTTAGTTCCAGTGAAAGGAACTCTTAATGGTTCAGCATATCAAGACATTTTGGACAATGTCATGGAGATTCTCGTCACTATGACCATCCAATTTAGTGTAAAAAACAAAGCACCAGTGTGAATACCTCTGCCCAACAACTTTCTGAGCTAACAACTCAGCTAAGAACTTTGATTACAATTGAGGCTGCTTCCAACAGGATAACACACCATGTCAAAAAGCTCAAATCATCTCAAACTGTTTTTTTTTTTAAAATCATGACAGTGAGCTCAGTTTTCAAATGGCGTTTACAATCAGATATCAATCCAATAGAGTACCTTTGGGATGTGGTGGAATGGGAGATTTGCACGAGGCAAGGCGACTGTCATGTAACAGCTGTGTGGAAGACGGAGTTGGGCCAAATATGCAGGACTCAGGAGACAGGACTTAACTCAAAAGCAGCTTTAATGCCGAAGTCTCTCCAAAATACAAACAGAACATGTAAAACAAGTCAGAGCTGAAGCCAGGAATACCAAACTTGGAATCAAGGAAAACGCAACATGAGCACAGCCATGACATGAAGAAAACTGAAAGACTTAAATACAGACATGAAGTAATTAGGGAGAGAGGGCACAGCTGTGGAAAACAAGACACAGGTGAACAGTATCTAACTAATGAGACAAGGGGAAGCAAAACTGAACACAACGCACACAAGACACAAGACTAACAAAATAAAACAGGAAGTAACTAAACATGGGAACTGGAACGCGCACCTGACACAGAACACAGGAGGGCAGGAAAACAATCGCATGGAATGAACTATAATAACAAATTACAAAGAAGCAGAACCAAGACCATCCAGCCATTCTCTTCCGCTTATCCTGTTCAGGGTCACGGAGGGGGCCGAAGCCTATCCCAGCTGCCATAGGGCGAAAGGCAGGGTGCACCCTGTACAGCTTTCCAACCTGTCACAGGGCTAACACAAAGAGACACCTATGGAGAATTTAGAATCACCAATTAACCTAACCCCAGTAACTGCATGTCTTTGGGACTGTGGGAGGAAACCCACGCAGACACGGGGAGAACATGCCAACTCCACACAGACAGGCCCAGGCCAAGGTGGATTCAAACCCAGACCTGTTCTTCTGGCTGTGAGGCAGTAGCGCTAACCACCACACCACCCAGAACCAAGACTAAGAATAAAATCATGAAGAAAAATAAGCTACAGTACAAAACTCAAAATGGCCAGAACTGAAAACAAACCAAGCAGAAAGATGCAAAATCTAAACCACGAGCAAACTACGAAACAAACTGAAGATAAGAACTTGAACTACCAAAAAAACACAAAACACTGGACAGAAGACACAGGACCATGAAAGACAGTTGCTGTGATTTGGCACTATATAAATAATTGAATTGAACTGAATTGAATGTGCAGCTGACAAATCTGCAAATGGTGCCATCATGTCACTATGGACCAAAATCTCTGAGGAATGTTTCCAGCACCTTGTTGAATCTGTGCAATGAAGAATTAAGGCAATTGTAAAGGCAAAAGGGTCCAACATGGTACTAGCAAGGTGAAACTAATAAAGTGTCCAGTGAGTGTATACCCCAACATCTCCCTAATTTTAAGAATCAAAGCTGATTTTTTTTACTTTTCAGATAAAACTTGCAGTTATGGTTTTGGGTTTCTGATGTATACTGAATTCAGATTTAGCATATTTATGAGTAAATCTAAACTTCTGCTGAAGTAGTTCAGAAAGTACACAATGTACCCTTACTGTGTAAGAACCTATTTAACTGTAAGTAAATGATCTATTCTACTTTAAGACTTAAAAGTGTTCATCTCCCTGTGCGGCCAGGCAACTATAAAACAATGGATTCCCAGACTTCTCCTGTAAACTTCACACTCAAGAAGGGAAACAGATAAAAGGAGAGAATAACACAAAGGGTACTCTGAGCAGGGATTTGATAACAGTTTGAAAATAAACTGGAGTATCTGCCTCATTCAACATCCTTCTGGAGCCCCGTGCTTTCTCTAAAACTGTGACGGGATACTTTTTATCAGCTCTCCTTCTGCAGCAACATAATCACACAGGACAAGGGGGACTCAGAGAAATGCCATTCACCCCTGAAACTCTTAAGAAATGGGACGCTCGCTACATTCCCCGATAGTCATAACAGCACCTCTCTACAAACACTAATGACTGTCTGTCTGTGTGTGTGTGTGTGTGTGTGTGTGTGTAGGCGTTAATTAATCTGAAATTTCTGCTTGAGTGTTTGTGTGCTTTGGCTGGTGTGCACCCACATGACCCTGTTGGGCACATTTGCTGCTCTGGCCCTGTTCTGCCATATGTGGTTAGCAGTAACAGCAGCATGGCTGTGTTTTGATGAGATGTGATAGAGGGCTTATTCTGAACTGTTAGGACAGAGGACAACAGTGACAGCCTTTCCCAGCCTAAGCACAGTTCTTCACGGATGAGCTTCCTCCAATTAAAACAGAGCTGACAAAGGGGGGGGGACTCTGCATTTCAGAGCTCTCTTTGTAGGCCCTACCTGGTAGGAAACTGCAATTGAAAAAGCTCTCAGTCACAAACCATACTGGGGTAGGTTTTGTGGTCATGTGTGTGTATATTTACATAATCACCGTAAAATAAAACAAAAAACTTAAAACTGGCATTACAATTTCTATCTAAAAATACATATATACTGCTGTTTACGTCATTTTTACAATTTTCTGCTTTTTTGAGCCAATACATATGAAAACGTATTGCTTTATACATAAACACAGAACATAACCCTATGGTCATGAGCTTTGGTTAGTGACCAAAAGAATGAGATTATGAATACAAGCAATGGAAATGAGTTCTTCCAAAGAGTGGCTATGCTCTCCTTTGGAGAAAGAGGGTGGATCTTAGTCATTCAGAAGAAGCTCAGAGAAAGGAGCCAGAGTGGCTGAAGTGACTAGGATGCCTCCCAGGCATCTCCCTAAGGTGAGGTGTTTCAGGCATGTCCTACCAGGAGGAGGCCCTGGGGCAGACTCAGAATACACCCGGAGAGATAACATCTCTCGGATGTCTTGGGAATGTGTCAGTGTCCCCCCAGAAAAACTGGAGGAGGTGGCTGGGGAAATGTGCGTCTCTGCTTAGACTGGTGGCCCCCTGACCCAGACCCAGATAAGTGGCAGAAAAGGGTTGAATGGGTGGGCCGTTATGGGGAAAGTGAGGAGCTAAATCAAACAGGCGAGCACGATGGACACAGAAGCAGAGAAGTCCTAAAAGACAAAAAGACTGCCCTGAAAGATAATTTCTGCTCTGCAGCTGATATTGGAGGAAAATATTTGCTGCAATGACTAGGACCTGTTTGCACCAGATGTGGAAAATATGAACGTGTTTATGGATGACAGCAATCCAAGGTGTGGATGTACAGAAAGAAAATAGTGATTCACCTCCTCTGAAATCACCTACCACAACAAGAAAATGCCATTTTATGTGTTGTTACCATTACTACTCCCATTCCAGCACAAACACACACCAAACAAAGTGGCTATTAGGGCAGTTAGGTCAGTCAGTCCACAAGCATTCCCAGAGGTATTTTCCTAATGCAGTTAACAAAAAAGCAATTTTAATGCAGCTAATTTCTGAGTTTACTCAGTTAGATGCACTTTTATGAGACTCTTCATTCCCCAAATCTCTACAATGGAGGTTGAGATGGCTGAGCTGGTATGACCCAGAGACCTGCAATAGTCACAATGGAAAATGCTCTAGGTTGCAATAAACCAAAACTACCCTGTAAAGGGACCGAGATATTGTTATGTACTGACAGCAGTGCTTCACAACTGAAAAATAAGATCGCCGGTGTTTCCCTGGGTCTTGACAAATAACAACTTTCTGTTAGAACAGCATATAAGCCACTACAATAACCTGATATGTGGTAGCATGTTGGCCCTCCAAACCTGGTTTTAATTTGTGCATTCATTTGTTTATCAAAAAAAAAAAATCTGTAAAAGAGGCTAAGCTGAGATAGAAAATTTGGTGTATGGGTAAAAGATTATCAGAATATCCATGAAATATATATGACTTCAACAGCCATCAACATTCAAGTTTCAGCTGAAGAGAAAACTGGCAAAAGATTGAAATGTCAGATGGTCTTATTCAACGTAAACTCATAAATGTCACCAACATAAATGCCATAGACTGATTTTCATCAGTCTTTGGTTTGATTGTTGCTCTTTTAATTGCACTGAATCAATGTAAACTCATCTTCTAAACTGCTATTATCTGCATGTTTTCAGCAGCAGTGGAACACAGTCATTTGCCTGTTTTTTTCATTATCACTTTGACATTTGCAACAGGTAAATACAAATGACTGTGGTACAAGCAGCAACTTGACCAACTTGAACTCTACTATAGTAGTTTGTATGTTCAAAATAACACTGAGCCTTGGTGCAGACCCTGAGCTTTTGCACTCACAGCCAGAGTGTGTGCCTGATATGATAATATTAAGGACATCTACTCTTACTGACATCAAACAGCGCATGAAGTAGAAAGAGCATAAGAGCAAAAAAAAGTATTATAGGATCAAAATATCAAAGACATAAGTATTTGCACTGGGTGGGTTTGGATTCATGCATGCCAATAACTACATCAGACTATTAATAAGCTGCTTTTTAACGCAGCTAACAAGAAACAAGAACATTGGTATCATTTAATTTAAAGTTACAGCTCATTTACTTGCGTCCACTTCTAGTTTACATTTCGTTCAGTCACTCTGAAACTTGTACCGTGTAATTATATTTTCTTTTTCCCCATTTTTAATATTACAGTGTCAAATCTAGTGTGAAATTAACTGCTGTCTCCCATAACAAAAAGAGCCTAACCGAGCAGACGCGGGTGTGACAGTAAAGTTTTGGAAGTGACATATTGTTTCCTGATGAAGCTGAAGAGGAGGTTGTGGGCGTTAGATGACTGACAGCATCCCAAATGCCTCTAAATAATAAAAACTATCAACTTTGACGGAGAAAAAAAAAAGGATAAAAACATTAAATGTGACAAAAACACACGATGCTCATAAACTGACTCTATTGAAATTTTTTATTTTTATTTTTTTTTAAGAGAGAGAAATAAAGAAGTTAATTCCCCTGAAAAGGCACAAAACAATATCTAACATCTTCAACTGCACTTAAAGTCTCAGTATCACCACAACACACTGACATCTATGACAGTATGTGACAGCATTAAGCTTCGAGTACACAGCTTAGAACAAAAAAAAACAAGATATACACTCACCAGCCACTTTGTTAGATACTACTGTTCAACAGCTCGATAACACAAATATCTAATCAGCCAATCACATGGCAGCATCTGAGTGTATTTAGACGTGTAGACATAGTCAAGACAAACTGCTGAAGATCAAAGCAAGCATCAGAATGGTGAAGTAAGGTGGTTTAAGTGACTCTGAATGTGGCATGGTTGGTCTGAGTATTTCAGAAACTAATGATCTACTGGGATTTTCCCACACAACCATCTCTGGGGTTTACAGAGAATGGTCCAAAAAAGAGGGAATATCCAGTGAGCAGCAGTTCTCTAGAAGAAAATGCTTTGTTGATGCCAGAAGTAAGAGGACATTGACCAGACTTCTTTGAGCTGATAGGAAGGCAACGGTAACTCATATAACCACTTGTTAGAACCAAGGTATGTAGACGAACATGTCTGAATGCACAACATGTTGAGCCTTTAAGCAGATGGGCTAAAACAGCAGAAGACCACACTCCTGCCAGCTAAGAACAGGAAACTACGGCCACAATACGGAACCATCAAAATTTAAAAATTGAACATGTCACAAAGCTCAAATCATCACAAACTGCTTTCTTGAACCTGACAACGAGATCACTGTACCTAAATGGCCGCCACATTCATCAGATCTTAATCTAATAGAGCTCTTTTCAGAAACTGTTTTGTAATTATGGATAATGCAAATTGTGCTTGCCCAATCACGTCAGCAACAATAAGATGGGCGTTAAAGGCGGTTTAGGGCATGTCGCCCACAACAGCTGGCTATGAAAGGGTTAGGAAACAGTGCCAGGTATTTACTGGTTTTATCTCCTCAAAAGTAAGAATTTGCTGTTTTTATCTATTAATAATACATTAATTTTTAGGTTGATAACTTTTGGGGGACACAGTGGTGCAGTGGTTAACACTGAAACAAGAAGGCTCCAGGTTCAAATACTACAGATGCCTCAGCCCTTTCTGTGTGCAGTTTCTGTGTGCTTGTGTTCTCCCCAAGTACTTCAGCTTCCTCCCACAGTCCAAAGACATGCATGTTAGGTTAACCTGTGACTCTAAATGGACTATAAGACTTCTGTGTTGAGTCAGTATAGAGCCTATGCCACTGCACAACTGGCTGACACCATCGCCAGCATTTGTATTTGTCTGGGTTTGTCTGAGTGGCTTTGCAATGACTCTGTGTCTCTGTGCTGTATATGTGAAACCAGCAACAATAGAAACATCTAAAAGGCTGGGACTTTTTTCTCTCCATGATTCCTGCTATTTGGTGGGACCCTGGCAGGTTCCTGCAAATTTTTCCACCTCTTTGTGCCTTCCCTCCCATCATTTCTGACAATTTCTGCAATCTCCCTCTACCAATTTGCTGCCACCTGTGAGTCCTTGTACTAAGAAGATGATGGGTATTACAAATTGGTGTACTATCAGACTTCTTCAACTAATCTTTCTTTTAGCTGACGCATCGTCTTCAAGTCAATTTAAATGAATGCCACAAAGTAGCTGGAAATAGATAGAAAGGACAGTACTGATCGGGGCAATGTCAGGGTATAACGCAGGCTTTCAGAAGGGTCTGCAGTTACAACGTGTCTACATCGAAGACTTAATACAGTGGTATAAATCCCAAGTTAAATCTCCACTGTAGGTATGTCATAACCACAAAGCCTTTTGAAACCCCACACTGCAAACTGACTCGCACCTCCCTACAAATGTAACTATGTCAATGTAGCCCATACAGGTATAGAGGCTGGCAATGCCGTTGGGAATTAGTATAGACTACATCACAGGTTCTACATCATAGGCGCTATGTGGAATCAATGCAGAAGTCTAGATTAAGCCCTGTAATGGACTGGCAGCCAGTTCAGATGTCATACGACTTCCGCTCTATGACATCTGGGAGAGCTCCCTGCCCAGCTGTCATAGCCCCCCCCCGACCTATAAATTAGACGAGCAGTTAAGAAAATGGATGGATAGACAGATAACAGTGAGCTGTGGATGTGTTATTAAAAATTTGCACATGATTCTGAGACCTTTCAGACAAATAAAGCTTAACTGACAAATCAGCTTTAAGAATTAAGCAAAAATTATTTTAAATAAATATTTTGGGGTTTTAGACTGTTGGCGTAACAGAAAGAGAAAAAAAAGCTACTACTATCACTATCTTCACAATTCAAGCCCAAATTATTATTGTGAAAAAGCAAACAAAAATTCAGTCCAGTTCATTTAGTAGATGGATAGTTTAGTTTAGTTTATCAAGCAAACTGGTACAATACTCCTTGCGTCTGAAACTCAATCAGGTCTTTATTTCAAACATATACAGCACCAGTTAAACGTTTGGACACCCAAACGTTTAACTGGTACAGTAAGTAACAATATATCAACAAAATTTTAAATAAATAAATAAAACAAAACTCTTTAAATAAAGAGTAAACATAAAACAGAAATTAACAGGGGACAAAAGAAAGCCATCACATTCATGTGATGAAAAATATTGACCATTTCCTGTTCAAGCCTGAACTAAACATCATCAAGCTTTAACCTGTTGGCCAGACTTAGCAGACTATAGCAGTAGAGCTCAAACTTTTTCAGGCATACCCAACTTCTGTCCTCAACATCATTAATCATTCAGCTGAGTTTCACTTCCTATTGTCACCTGGTTGTCCATGGCCCACAGTCTGAGAGCCACTGGACTATGTGAAGCACTCTGGAAAGCTGTGATGGATGTGTTTCACAGTGTTGTTCATGGAGAAAAGTTACTTAAACCATAATGACAATAACTGTTAGTTTCATGCTTTATTAAGAGAAATCACAAGTTTCAAATTAAGAGAAATCTGCCTCCTGTGAAGGATGTGAGGTATCTGTTAACTTTCCCTCAGCTCAGGTCATGTGAATACCTTGACATCTCATGAAGGATGGTGTGTGAACAGCTGCCTGTCCTGCTGCTGCTGCTGCCATTTTTTTTTTTAATAAACACAAACATGGAGTGAAAACAAAACACAAACAAAGGGAACTGCCTTCATCATATTTGCACAAGTCAAAAAAGCAATAACAATTCAGAGCCACTCAACGAAAAAAAAAGAAAGAAAAAAAGCAGCAGACAAGAACCAGAGGAGGGTTAATTACCTCCGTGGAGCATCACCACTGACTCATGCAGCTGCCCGGATCACGTTTCACCACACATCTGCTAAAATACACGCTGACAGAGAGCCGGCCACGTCTCAGGCTGCTTATGCGCGTTTCTTCCTTTTATGACAGCAGCATATGAGTAAGAGAACCCCCCTCTTACCTTCCACATCCACGCCATTCTTATTTCTACGCAGACAATGGTGGACCGCTTGTTTCGTTCAGCCCCTAAACGCGTTCACCACCTCCGTCTGCAAGCACGCTTCTTCACGTGCTCATCACATGTGGAGATGCGGGTGCAGTGCGGTGGTATGCGGGCATCGGCTCCATAAATATTGGAGTGCACCGTTATTCGTCTCCTCTCTCTGTTTTTTTTTTTTTTTTCTCCCATGGAGCTGCTGGGACCTGGACTGACGCTGCGCTGTTACTGGCCGGATGAGACGCGTAGCCCCGCCCCCGATGTGTCACATGACCGCCGCTGATTTCCTGGCGTTTTACAACATCAGCATGAGGAATAACAGGGTTACTGTGTTGAGCGTGTTAAGACAGAGTTGGCTCTTTTTTCTTTTTTTTTATTGGGCAGAAATTTGCTGGATCATCTACTGTGGAAACAAGCGAGTAATATAAGGTTACACAGTACCGTGAAAAAGTCTTGAACCGCACCTCATTCCTTCATATTTTGCTTCCAAGGAGCTTTTCACTCATTTTCAGTCCAGTCCTTGTACCTGACCATTTTCAGGAATGTTTTTGTTTATTAAGCCATTTAACACTGACTTATGAATCATTCAAGCATTTAAAAAGGGACCTAACTCAAGGGATGAATCAGTGGTAGGTAAAGCATCAATCTGCTTACTGCATATGACACTTTTTATTGCCTGCAACATGCAACTGTATTGAAGTATGCTTTTTCAGTTAAGGCATGGGTGTAGATCCTCCAACAGAAAGTTTTGAGCACCAGGCGCTTTATTTCCTTTTGAATTTTAGTGTCCCTTTTTACAACATTTCATGGTTTAAATGTCTGGAATATAATGCAGGTATTCTATACTACTTTCAAATAATGATTCTCAACTTTACTAATTTATTAATATTATTATTCCTGCCTAATCAAGACAAATACAGGCATATTTTATTCTTCTACCTCTTTTGTATTTTCTTGGTTTTAGACATGAGAGTCAGAGTGTGACAGCTTAACATTTGTTTTAATTTACTACTGGACTTTAACAGAGTTGATGTGTTTCAGCAATATTTTTGCTGATGTTCAACACTTTCTGCATAATAAATATACACAACTATTTATGTGTGTTATTAACACATAATTTTTTTTAATAGGTGAGTTATCTGATACTAATGTGCCTTTCAGGGACACTTATAAGATTTAACAGTATACTTTATTAGTCCTTTAAAATTTTAAGTTTTACAAACTGGTAAATTCTAATAATCAAGATGTCATTTTACCAGGCTGAATGAGAACACAGTGCACCAGGCATTAAGGTAATGACAGTCAGTGACTTTAATGTGTTTTCCAAACAGATTTTCTCTTTTTTTATATTGCTGGCTCTGTGAACCTAAAACTCAGCTGTTCCCTTTGAACTGGCAGTACAGGTCAAATGTGCTCCAGGGTCTACAGCTGGACTGCAGCTGCTCGGCGCTGGAGCTCAGAGTGACCCAGTTTAAATTGATATAATGGTAAATCCAATTCATATCAGTTCAATTCAATTTTATTTATTATATAGTACCAGTTCCGGGTATGGTGGAGCAGTGGTTACCACTGTTACCTCATAGCAAGAAGGTCCTGGATTCGAATCCACCGCCTGGCTGGGGCCTTTCTGTGTGGAGTTTGCATGTTCTCCCCATATCTGCGTGGGTTTTCTCTGGGTACTCCAGCTTCCTCCCACAGTCCAAAGACGTGCAGTTAGTTGCAGATTAATTGGTGATTTTAAAATACCCATAGGTGTGAATGTTAGCGCGAATGGTTGTCTGTCTCCCTGTGTTACCCCTTCAACAGACTGGCAACCTGTCTAGGGCATGCCCCGCCTCTTGCTTTATGGCAGCTGGGATAGGGTTCAGCCCTCCCACGACCCTGAATTGGATAAGCAGCAGAAGCTGGATGGATGACTGGATGGCACCAATTCACAACAACAGTTGCCCCAAGGCACTTTAGAGGTGCTGGTCATAAAATTAGAATATCATGAAAAAGTTGATTTATTTCACTAAGTACATTTTCTGAGATGCTGAATTTGGGGTTTTCATTAGTTGTCAGTTATAATCATCAAAATTAAAAGAAATAAAAATTTGAAATATATCAGACTGTGTGTAATGAATGAATATAATATACAAGTTTCACTTTTTGAATGGAATTACTGAAATAAATTAACTTTTTCATGACATTCTAATTTTATGACCAGCACCTGTATATTGCAAGGTAAAGACCCTACAGTATTAAAAGTTCATTTGTCTCATTTCTGGTGGATCTTAGAAGGTTAATAAAGCTGCACTTCTTTCATCTGCGCCATATGCTTCTGTGGTGCAGGGATATTATTTTTTAGTGTGTTTGTCTGTTAACAAAATTGCAGCAAAACCAGTCCAATTCATACAAAATTTTCACAAAAGATACCTCAACTCTACTGTGTACTGGAACTCCACAGCGGAAGTGGGTCTTACTCGTGTGCTTGTTCAGTGTGATGTAGCTGGTGGTTTTAAAGCACAATTTTGCAGTTCGAAAATTGTGTTTTAAATCTGCCGGCTCCATTTTTACAGTTTTACATTTAGAGTTCATTTATAATTTCAGGTCTTTTAACCCTCCAGTTATGTTTGTTTCTCGGGAACAGCAATGATGTCACTTTGACCTGTTTTCATTATTCAACAGTGTCAGAAAGAAAAATTGCCAATAAACATTGTGTGTATTTCATTATTAACTCCATTACTAACCGTTTCAATCTTTATTTAGTGCATTGGTTTTCTTTACCTCCCACCGATTACAGTTCAACGTAATTCACTCATTTTTCATAAGAAAACGTATTTTTAAACTTTTTTTTAATATCCATTGGGAAGACCTAGACATATACATGACACTGATTTTTTTTTATTCTGCAATGATTTTCATAACTTAACATGAGACAGCTCAGGGTCATATTGACCGGGTGACTCAAGACAAATGAGTCATGAGGATTTGTTTTCAAAATAAACTTTATTTAAGCACTGTTTTCAAAACAGAAATTAACATTTATTTATTTATTATTTATTTAGCTCATTTGGAAAGCATATACTTCTTAAATGGGCATTGACCTCTAAATGCCACTAACCTTTCATCCACTCAGTCATTTGGGCGTTGTCTCTCTCCTGTCTGATAGTCCTTGCTTCTCAATTATCAAATTGTATTACACTGGAGAAAATATGAAAACTCCATGCCCAGGAGAGTTAAGGCAGTTCTGGAAAATAATGGTGGCCATGCAAAATATTGACACTTCAGGAACTTTCACTAAGGGGTGTACTCACTTTTGTTGGCGCTGGTTTAGACATTAATGGCTGTATATTGAGTTATTTTGAGGGAAGACTAAATTTACACTGTTATATAAGCTGCACACAGACTACTTTTCATTGTGTCAAAGTGTCATTTTGTCAGTGTTGTCCCATGAAAAGATATACTTAAATATCTGCAGAAATGTGAGGGGTGTACTCACTTTTGTGATACACTGTTTTTATTCAGCTCCTTCCATTTCTCCATAGAAGACTTCCTTCCTGATTAGTTATTTCAAAAATTATTGTCTGCATTGACTTGAGCATGAACAGTTCAAAAGCTGCCTTGATCTCTGCCACATGAGTTGCTGCCATCCCAGTGGACCCTGGCACTGTCGTTATTTTTTTTTGTGCAGACAGTTTTGCCTGACATACACTGTTACAAAGATATTCACTCACCCATCCAAATCACTGAATTTAGGTGTTCTAACCACTTCCATGGACACAGGTGTATAAACCAAGCACCTAGGCATGCAGCCGGTTTTTACAAACCTTTGTGAAAGAATGGGTCTCTTACCAGAAGAGTTGAAGCTGTTATAGCTGCAAAGGGTGGACTGCCATCTTATTAAATCCTATGATTAAGAATAGGATGTCACTCAAGTTCATGTGTATGTGAAGGAGACGGGTGAATACTTTTGGTAATATAGTGAAAGAAATAGTATTTGATGCTTCTGACCCCTTTAACCTCCACTGTGACTGCAGGGTCAAATTGACCCGAACATTATTTATTTAATATAAACACGCAGTTGTGGTAAATATGTGTAATAAACAATTTTCATTCTATATGTTGATTACACTTAAGCAAAACAGAAGTGCCATACTGTAAAATTACTTAATCTAAAAAAAAAAAAGTTTAAACTGTCAATTGACTCACAACATAACAGGAGGGTTAACAACCTTGTGCAGTTTGTAGATCTTACAGGTTACAAATTGGAAGACCTTTTTTTTTTTCTCCAAAGTTAAACCAAGTATTTTGAAACTTGCAAATGCCTTTAAATGAGCATTTAATGATTTTAAAAAATAACCTTCAAGTTATTACAATGTGAAAAATTTTTAATGGTCCTGTAGACTAATCCACAGTATTTTGTCTCCTTGACATAATTTTCCTATACTTCTCATATTCAAATGTCAGACATCTTCAAGTGTGTATCTGAACCACAGCTGAGACCTTCTAACTTCTTTTCCCGTACTTGATGATTGATAATAAATTTGACAAGTGTTGCTTGCGTTCTAATTGTTTATTTATGAATCGCACAACATACAAACTGAAAAGATTAAAATAATGACCTCCAAACAAAACCTAACAGTTAAAAACGGCTCCCTCTGGCCGTCACCACCTCCGCCTGCAGCCAGGCCAGACCTTGGATTTCCAAGACTTTGATGGTGAGCTGAAAACCAGTTAAATAATGCAGTCATCACTTGTGTTGCTCACAACTTCACTTTCATTGTCCCTAAAGGGAAATTTGCACAACCCCCACCCCAAATTCTCAAGAACACAAGACCATCTGAGAGTTCCCATTTACCTGCTGTTCACTGAAATGCAGCTTCAGTGAGGTAGAGGGGTTCTCCCACAGGTAGAGCGAATCCTTCTGTTGATCAGATCATTGTGTAAGCGCTGGAGCCAAAGAGTAAAGGATGAGCATGAAATCACTTATTAGAACATTTAATTACTAATACCAAATAAATGCATACCTTGAACTGATATATTTTGAAATCACTGTTAGTATTCATCCACCCTCGGCAGCCTCGATGATCCTGCAGCTAAAGATTAGTGGTGGGGAAAAAAAAGGAGAACAGCTAGCAGCAACTGCAAAAACCAGACTTCACTCAGCTCCAGCAGACTCTACGAGCTACGTATCCGATCATTTATCAGGAAGATAATGAAAAAAAATTCAGCTGACATTTTTCAGTGAAAATGTGATTGTACTGCTTGTGGATAAAAACTGTTAGTTCTTTAAAGCCTCCTCTGGAACATAATGCTATTAAAAGGACATGTTTTAGACAGCAATCAGACAGTTTTCCACACTACCTGATAAAACAGCTAATATTTGAGGTTTATATTTCTCTCCAAGCTGGCATTTTTTCAAAGTGTTTAAATAATCACTAAGCCTTTCTTAAAGAAATGTAAGCTAAGCATGTCAGCCAAATGTTTGTCTTCATCTTTGCTTCAGTCAACCTCTTTGTGCTACACATACAGTGGTGTGAAAAAGTGTTTGCCCCCTTCCTCATTTCCTGTTTTTTTGCATGTTTGTCACACTTAAGTGTTTCGGAACATCAAACCAATTTAAACAATAGTCAAGGACAACACAAGTAAACACAAAATGCAATTTGTAAATGAAGGTGTTTATTATTAAAGGTGAAAGAAAATCCAAACCATCATGGCCCTGTGTGAAAAAGTGATTGCCCCCCTTGTTAAAACATACTATAACTGTGGTTTTTCACACCTGAGTTCAATTTCTCTAGCCACACCCAGGCCTGATTATTGCCACACCTGTTCTCAATCAAGACATCACTTAAATAGGAGCTGCCTGACACAGTAAGGTCCACCAGAAGATCCTTAAAAGCTACACATCATGCCGAGATCCAAAGAAATTCAGGAACAATTGAGAAAGAAAGTAATTGAGATATATCAGTCTGGAAAGGGTTATAAAGCCATTTCCAAAGCTTTGGGAATCCAGCGAACCACAGTGAGAGCCATTATCCACAAATGGTGAAGACATGGAACAGTGGTGAACCTTCCCAGGAGTGGCCGGCCGCCCAAAATTACCCCAATAGCGCAGCGACGACTCATCCAAGAGGTCACAAAAGACCCCACAACAACGTCCAAAGAACTGCAGGCCTCACTTGCCTCAGTTAAGGTCAGCGTTCATGCCTCCACCATCAGAAAAAGACTGGGCAAAAATGGCCTGCATGGCAGAGTTCCAAGGAGAAAACCACTGCTGAGCAAAAAGAACATTAAAGCTCGTCTCAATTTTTCCAAAACACATCTTGATGATCCCCAAGACTTTTGGGAAAACATTCTGTGGACCGATGAGACAAAAATGGAACTCTTTGGAAGGTGTGTGTCCCATTACATCTGGCGTAAAAGGAACACTGCATTTCAGAAAAAGAACATTATACCAACAGTAAAATATGGTGGTGGTAGTGTGATGGTCTGGGGCTGTTTTGCTGCGTCAGGACCTGGAAGACTTGCTGTGATAAACGGAACTATGAATTCTGCTGTCTACCAAGAGATCCTGAAGGAGAATGTCCGACCATCTGTTCGTGTACTCAAGCTGAAACGAACTTGGGTTCTGCAGCAGGACAATGATCCTAAACACACCAGCAAGTCCACCACTGAATGGCTGAAGAAAAACAAAATGAAGACTTTGGAGTGGCCTAGCCAAAGTCCTGACCTGAATCCTATTGAGATGTTGTGGTATGACCTTAAAAAGGCCGTTCATGCTCGAAAACCCTCTAATATAACTGAATTAGGACAATTCTGCAAAGATGAGTGGGCCAAAATTCCTCCAGAATGCTGTAAAAGCCTCATTGCAAGTTATCGCAAACGCTTGGTTGCAGTTGTTGCTGCTAAGGGTGGCCCAACCAGTTATTAGGTTTAGGGGGCAATCACTTTTTCACACAGGGCCATGATGGTTTGGATTTTTTTTCACCTTTAATAATAAACGCCTTCATTTACAAATTGCATTTTGTGTTTACTTGTGTTGTCCTTGACTATTGTTTAAATTGGTTTGATGTTCCGAAACATGTAAGTGTGACAAACATGCAAAAAAACAGGAAATGAGGAAGGGGGCAAACACTTTTTCATACCACTGTACATATTGAACTAGTAAATACCGTATTACATTGGGTT
Source organism: Pterophyllum scalare (assembly GCA_024447675.2). Taxonomy (NCBI): domain Eukaryota; kingdom Metazoa; phylum Chordata; class Actinopteri; order Cichliformes; family Cichlidae; genus Pterophyllum; species Pterophyllum scalare. The sequence continues at coordinate 22,401 of JAMQGT020015236.1, read as the reverse complement.
GCCATTTGAATCTGTGCATCCACAGTTGAATGACTCATTTCTCAGATGCTCATGGTTTTTCTGCGTGCAGCCAGCCTTTGCACACATGACACTGCACCCATCACAAGAGCCTACAAGATGAAAGACAGGTTAAAATTTGCCTTTTCATCGTCTTGTCACTTTCTCAGAAACACAGAATAACCTTTCCCAATTTCAGTTTTGTTAACTTTTAAACCCACCTCGGAGGCCCTATCTGCTGTGGTTGCCTGAGTAATTTAATTAAAAATATTACATCCTTACCCATCTGGCATGTTATGAAAATCAAAATAAATTTGTGTGTTTTAAAGACTATCAGAGACAAACATGTTAAACTAAGTTTCCATAATACTTAAATCCTTAAAACATCAATAATGTGTATTAAGGCCCTTCTTGATAACTAACCTCAGTGTCCTGCTTTCTCTTCAGCCTGAACACTGGAGAATATTTTCCCTGAAGGAGCTCCTCACATTCTTTTGTCCAGTGGCCAAAGACTTTTCCATAACTACAAATTACTTACTCTCATAGTCAAATAATCCCCTTAAGCCAAGCATGCATCACATGACTGTACAGGTTTTGCAAAGTGCCTCAAACATGCACTGTCCTTAAGTTGGTGGTAAGTTGGTGGCAGGAAAACTTCTTCCACAAAATCTCCAGAGACCTGATGACAGTCCAAGCTGGTTACTGCTCCCTGCTATCACTGCACCATGAAATAATTGTCTAAATAAATGTGATATGTGCTGCAGAAATCCAAGTAATGATTGAAGAAACAGTACGATAATGTCTGAAATCTTGCAACAATGCTGGAACCATGAAAATTTAATGATAAACAGTTGCAGCAACATAAGTAACAACACCTTGTATTGTTTATCAATCCTGTTTTCTACACACCTGGAGATTGTGCCTCAGGTACAGACAAAGCTGCAGAGTTAGGATGATATAATCATTGAAATTATGCAGACCATCCACTCCTGGTACACCATTTGGCATTTGGTGCAGCTGCTGTTGGAAGTTGAGATGTCTTTAATGGACAGAAATAAAAGCATTAGGACATTATTAGCTGAAGATAAAGATGTATTTAACTTACTTTGCATGACACCATCCATGCCAAATATTCTGGCTTTGTTTGTGATTTGTTCTGTATGTGCTTCAGGGCACAATTGTATTAGGGAGTAATATACATGCATCTCCCACTACTGACCATTGGTCATATTTTTCTTAAATAAGGACCAATGGAAAAGGCTGATACTAGAGCTCTCTGCTTATTCACATTTCATATGTACTAAAAATCCTGAAATGCAGGTAAATAAAGATGACACAGGGCAACAGCCTGTTGCAGCTCTCGAGTTGTCTGCAGTTATATTCATGAAACATGTCTTTTGACCATGTGCATTTTTCTTTACAGAATCATCTATGATCAACATCATAAATGGACCTTATAATAAACTTAAATTCTCATATTAAAACCAAAATCCATATTAAAATGTATCTCAATATATAAAACACATTTTCACATATTCCTTCTGACTGGATTCAATCCAGATTCTGGATTTGCTGGCTAGTTGAATTTAACATGGGGAACTCCATTTGACACATATTTTTGATCACGTCTCAGCTGAAAAAAAGACACATCATCCTCATTTGTTGCGGTAAGCAGCATATCACTACTATCCATGGTAACGTAACATTTGATCAGGATATGAATCCGGATACGCGACTGTGTGGCAGTAGGTTTGACTCCCTATCAATCCAATCACTTGATTCCCCTGTTATCGCCCACACAACAAATCATGTATTCTCTCATTATAAGAGATAAAGCTTTTACAAAAAAAATGAAAATGGCCATAAAATGATGATAAAATGAGCATAAAATGATGTTTGTGAGACAGAAACATTCAAATGAGCTAAAATGTCTGCCGGGGGTGGGGTATGATTTTTGTACTTGTAATATTTTAAGCACATATTCCTGAATATGTATAACATATATATCCTGAATGTACTTTTCTTCAAGAAACATTCAAATAAATCAAAGTACTTCCATCATACATTTAAGGTGACACATTTATTATTATTTTATAAACTCAATGTGGAAAGAAGCTGGACTGAAACAGGAGCAATAAACTTTATGTTGCACGGGGAGACGCATGAAAAACAAGTTTCTCTGACTCAAATCAACAAGTTCTTTTTTAGGTGGTGGGATAGGATTCTGGGTTCTACAAAGAGAGTATCAAGTGCAGTTTAATGTGGAGAAGAAGTCATGTTGGGCGAAAATCAGTGTTCCAAAAGATGCTTTCTTTTTATCTTGGCAGATAAAGATTAACCTCTGGGAACATGTTATCTTGTAAGAACAACATCCATATGTTGTTCTTACAGCAAGTCCTGCCGGAACAGGATCGCCGTTCCAAAGATAGCACATTTTAATCTTGTGAGGATAAGATATTTTCTTGAGGGAATGAGATCAGTTTGTTTTGAAGTTACTGCTGTGTGAGAAAACGAGAACAGAAGTTGCAGGAGCGGGTCATTACATTATGGAAACAAGATCAATTTGTAGGAGAAAAAAAAATGATTAAAAATGAAAATCATGCAAGTCTAGATAAGCTCACTGTGCTGTGGTGACAGCTCCCTCTATTTGCCAAAGATTTGACATTTTCCGATGTAGTCATTCTCCCCGTGGGGTCTTTGGACTAGCACAGCCTTTTGTAAGGAGTGTCAGGAAAATGTAGAATAATTTAATTTTTCAAGTGTGTCCTCTGACTGTAATAAGTCTTTTGGGATGCAGCCACACTGCTGCCAAGTTTCATTTCTCCTCGCTGCATGATGCAGATGTTATTTAGCTCTTTGGTGCTTTGGGAATAGACTCGGAGCCAGAGTCAACCAGGCAGCAGGATTGACTCATAAAATAAAATTCACAGCAACAATAAAAATGTGGCAAATAGTCACATAACTTTCCATCACCATTGTAGTGTTTTTATTTTCCCCTCTTTTTACTTTTTTAACTAAGCATTTTTTACTAGGTTTTCTCATTAAGCAGTGTCTTAGAGAGCAATTAATATGGGCTTAATTATGTAACACAGATAAACACTTATTGTATGGCCATATCTTTCTATAAGAATAGAAGAATAGAAAGAGAATAGTTTGGATGTGGTTTGTAGGATGGCAGCTCTGTTTTGATTTGTTTTTGTTGTTATTTTTTATTTTTAAAAAAACAAAAACCTATGTGAGGATATTTTTTTGTTTGCTCTGGTGGGAAAATAAAGTCAGGTTTGCATATATATGTATATTTTCAAGTGCTGATTTCACCTAAATGCAAAACTGTGGCATTGAACAAAATTTCTCAATTACTTGCAAGAGCTGTATTCAGTGCTGGAGCTGTGAAAGACTCTAAATTAAATCCTGAAATAATGAGAAGAGAGTCGAATTAGGTTTTGTAATTTTTTCTCTTGTATTAGCTGTTTTTCTATCGTGAACTTCCAGCAAAAACAGATAGGCAGGTAACACAGGGACTCGAGGCTACCTCAGGGTGTCTTAAGAGTCTGTTACACAGCAGGAAAATTACTGCTGGTAATGTAAGGGAGAACATGCAAATACCACACAGCATGAACACAAGTGACCAATGAGCTCGAAAGAGGTCATGAAGGGACAAGGACAGCCACTGAGCCAGTGGACTGCCACTGTGCGGGGGCATTAATGTTTTTGATTACCTTGTTTTTAATCATCCATAAATTAGTAAAGTATTGCCATAACACTCCCAAACTGATGCTGTTTTATTGTGCCTCTACAAGCCTCTTTAGAAGAAAAATAATAATAAAACACAGCACCCCAATAAGTAAAAATATTGTCAGGTGCCAGTGCTGCCCCTCAGCCTCCTGGCAGTAGTATCTTTAGGTGGCACAAAATCCCAGGAAGCACAAGTTCTACAACACATAATTACCAGGTCTCAGTAGATCTTAATGGGGTGCATAAAACCCTTAGTGACTTTATTTACCATATCAATTCAAAAGCAAATGGTTAAGAACAAAAAATAAGAAATGCTAAAATCATAATGAGAATACTGTCACTTTCTGTGATTGGCATTGTTATGTAAGAACAAAGTCATCTGAGATTTTTAGAAGATGCATCTGTGGTGTAAATTTGAACATCCTAGATCACATCATTCTCAAGTTACCGCATTCAAAAAGCTGAAAGTTGGCCAGCTGGGTATTTTATCTCGGGAGTTTGTATGTTGTACCTGCACCAGCATGGATTCTGTCTGGGTACCCTGACTTCCTCCCACAATACAAAGACATGCATGTTAGGCTAACTGGTGATTGTAAATTAATCATAGGTTTGAATTTAAGTGTGAATGCTCACCTGTCTCTCTGTGTTAGCCCTGCAATAGATTGGCAGCCTGTCCAGGGTGTATCCCACCTCTTGCTCTATGACACCTGGGAGAGGATCCAGCCCAACTGTGGGTGGATGGATGGATGGATGGATGGATAGATGGAGTTAGAAATTAAAAAAAAAAAAAAAGGTTTCCAAGTTAACAGTTAATTATCCAAACTTTTCTCACACACACTCAGAGTTCACTGAAAAGCTGTGTTCGTACCACTAAGTCCATAACAGTTGGGCTTCTTGTGGAACAGTTTTTACCCCAACAGAAGGAATTTAATAAAAGTGGAACACCTACTCACCATGTTTGGATGCCTGTGACTTTGTGCACTTACAAAAATGAAATGCAAGTTAAAAGGTGGCCATTTCGACGGAACATTGCAAACGTGCATCAGCAAGTGGTCAGAATGGGACTTCCAGGGAGCTGTGCAAATGTGGCAGAGCAGCGTATGGCTGCTGAAAGGAGGACTTTGAAGAAAAAGGCTGAATTTAAATCAGGTTTTTGCTTTTTAGAGGTGCAGTAGCAGAAATTTTTGATGGCACCTCATCAAATTTATCATGTAACTTCAAAATAGCAGTGTTCATGAACATGGATGCATGAATGGCTTGCCATTTCCACATTTTCTTTCATTAGTCCATATTGCCAAGAGATTGCTGAAGTATGAATATTTTTGGAGTGGAAGTTGCTCCTTAGTCGCATTATATCCATACAAACATCCCAGAGATGGTCATGATTCACGAGTTTAAGTGTTTCAAATACTTTTGCTGCAAGTATAAAATTTACTAAACAGAAATCCCTGCAGCCAGACCCTCCAAACAGAGGACCAGTTGATAGCAACTGTCAGCAAAATAAACTATAGAGAATCTGACCTTTACCTTTAAAAAATTAAATGCTGGAAAAATTAACTATATACACTGGGGTCTGGGGAAAAAAATCATATTTTCGTGTAAATATGGAAGTTATCACAAAGTTTGCAGGTTTAGAAGAACTACTTGAAGACCAAGACCAAGGAGAGCAAACTGCCATGGGCTTCCCTCCAATCACCTGACCTCAAACCCATTTATTCATGGAGGCACTTAAGTCTATGAAAGCTAAGCACTGCTCAAACCCATAAACTGTACATAAAAGATGGCCACAGCCACTGTGACATCGCAAATTGGTTACTGAAGCCTTGTTTTCCAGCCAGAAAAACAGGTCTTTACTGAGGTCAAAGATCAAGGAAACAGAGGATTTTTTTCCCGTGGACTTCTATTCATCAGGACTTCTTTTTTGCAATCATAGGAATTGCCCCCTGCTGGCCCTCAGGCACAATCCAGGTTTTAGGCACTTTTGCATTAGCTTCCTTTTTCAGATTTGGTAGCTATGTCAATGTTTTTACAAACAGACAACTTAACAAAATGCTCTTTGGCTCATTTTCACGCTATTTAGGGGCAATGTGGATGATCAGGTTTGAACAAACTGCTGGTTTGTCATGTGCCGCTGCCAATAAAGCAAAAGTGGGGCAAAGAAATACAAAGATGTCCTGAAATTAATGTTACAAGAGATTCTTTTTTTAATTAATCATTTATACTGTTAAACTTGTAATAATATGTTTCAGTCAACTTGATGACCTCACTGTATATACGCCAGTAAGATGTAATAGATCAATTCATATCATCGAAACACCCTTTTCATGTATGAATTTGACATGGTTAGTGTTAACTGACTTTCATCTCAGGAAAAATGTCAATAAAAACGAAGTTGCCTCAGTTCAAAGGGCTTGCTTAAAGTGAATTTCAAACTGGAATAAACTCGAATGAAATCCTTTTGTGCTAAAGCATCACATTCCTTTATGAGAGAAGGATTAAATAAACCCCACTTTAAAAAAAAAAAAAAAAAGCCAAGGACACACAGACACAAGCTGTGGCCACACAAATCAACCGGACATCAAATTTCAATTTAACCTTCTTTGACAGCACATATTTGGAGAGCTGATTTGGTTTGAGACATTGATTTTTAGTGTTCTTTCACAGAAACTCTTGGAAATATCAGAGAAAGTGATAGAAACTTGGCAAACATCCTGTCTGCCTTTCCCCTCACGTTATTCTGATGCTGCCTTTGTGTTTCTCCTCCCTGTATGGGAGGCTGTAATTGAGTTCAGCTGCAGCCTGCCTCTCTGCCAGATGACATGACACCTTGAGTAAACAGAAATTTTCCAAGATGTCAGTCTTGTTTGCAAATGAAAGAAACCAATCTTCAGGTTTTTCTTTTTTTTTCCTTTAAGAAAAAATATTTGATATACACCGGCTGCAATTACTGAAACACAAACAAGCACGAATCCACGAGGTACAGACACACGCTTCTGAGAAAAGAACCACATACGCACACTTATAAACCCTCTGAGTGGGTAACCACAGGCTGCTGGTACACCTCACTTCTTTTGATTAGGTTCTACAGCATTGCTTAAACTTCTCAGTTATTTTCAGCAGGTGTGAAAGCCGGTCCTCTCAACAAATCAATAGCTCTATCGGGGATATCACCAAATCTCCTTCTTTCTCTCCGTCTCCATCTCTCCTCTTTTAAAGCTTTTCAAACAGAGCATGAAAAAAGTAATCCTCAAACTCTGGGAGTGCAACATCACAGATTAAAATTCTCAGAGTGGTGTGTGCGCACCACTGAAAGGGAAAGTCAAGGTCATCTGCATCTGAAATTACCTCTGGATGATTAAGGGACCGTGGATCATACTCTGTCACCTTTCAGGATGTGATAAGCAGCTATCGGTCTCAAGGAAGCAGAGGAAGGTAGTGCTACGCCTTCAAGTTAGAAACCGTCTCAGATGGCTGTCTCAGCCTTGTACAGTGGTACTAATGACAGGCAGCTTTACCTTCAACGAGCAGCACGTGAACCTTCAGTTGATTTCCCAATATGGAAACAAACCGAGTGCTCTGCCCCCAGTCCCACAGGCCTGATGCATATGAACTGAATACCTGTACATGTTTAACTTGGTCTTCTGCGCCATGGCAAAAAAATTTTTTAAAAATCCTCAAATCAAATCATATTTAAATATCCATCCACAGCACACATAAAGCTCCAGGGTTTTAGATTGTGTACTGATGGCTTTGTGTATTATGTTGGTACTTTTCCAGTGTGGACACACTACATGCTAAAATCCTACATGGATTTAGTCTGTGGTATGGATTTGGGACACAGCTTAAGAGACTTCCCCTTTGGTAGCAGCTCTAGAAAGCTATAACATGATGCTGATGTTAATGCTAACAAGCTAATACAACCAAAATATTAATCTCCTTAGATTATGTTGTTAGATAAACATTAAGTTACCTAAATGACTGTGACTAGCAATGACAAACCAATGACATATCATTAGGCCACTACAGTGCCATGACAAAGCATTTGCCTCCTTTCTGATCTCTTTCTTTCTTATTTACATATTTGTCACACTTAAATCTTTTGGATCATTAATCAAATTTTAAAATTAGACACAGATAACTGGGTCCCCACCCTCACCTATGGTCTCGAGCTTTGGGGAGTGACTGAAAAACAAAATTGTGGATCCAAGCAGTGAAAATGAGCTTCCTCCAAAGGGTGGTTGGCCTCTCCCTTAGAGATAGGGCAAGGAGTGCATTGAAAGGAGAGCGGCAAGGTGGTTCAGGCATCTGACTAGGATGCCTCTTGGGCACCTCTTGAGTGAGGTGTTCTGGAGCCCCCGGGGAAGACCCAGGACACACTGGAGAGATTATTTCTCTTGGCTTGCCCAGGAACTCCTTGGCGTTCCCCCAGATAAGCTGGAGGAGGTGGCTGGGAAGAGGCTGCTGGATGGATGGATGGATGGATGGATGGATGGATGGATGGATGGATGGATGGATGGATGGATGGATGGATGGATGGATGGATGGATGGATGGATGGATGGATAAAAATAACATGAAGGAATATAACGTGCAGTTTTTAAATGATTATTTTATTTATTAAGGCAAAAAAAGAACTATCCAAACCTACCTGGCCCCATGTGAGAAAGTAATAGTTTTCTGGGTCTCGTATCTATTCAAAGAAACAAGGAACACAGCACTACAGCTCATAAAGGGCAAGAATCTCATCCAGTGTAGTAGATGCTTTGACTCAACCTTTAACAAGCAGACAGTAAACACTCTCCTGTCCTGACTAGGGGGACCAAGTGGGACTAAACACTATATTTATCCCTTATCCTCCTGTCCCACATATTGAGACAATGCCCTACATTTTGATTTGCTCTAGTTGTTGACAGTCAGCACTGAGACAGAAACTTTTATTGAGTGGCTGTGAAGGAAGCAGCAAAGACTTTAATCATGGGTCTTCTACAGATTAACATGTCACTGTCGTTTACTGCCTATGTTACCCGTAAAGTGGAAAATTGAAAGTCAGCACAAAGCCACAACCTACTCAGATTTTTGTAGAATACAGAAAATTGCAAATGAATGAAAATACCACCACAGCAAAGACTGTGAGTCACCTTCCATCAGTTCCACCCGGTTATTAGAAGTTTTAAGGGTTTTTCTATGTTTCTAAAAAGGAAAAATCTGTAGCCCAACAAGGGATGTACCAGTTGATAGATGAAGCCACCCTTAAACAGCAACTGAAGTAACAGGTAACAACAATTTTAAAAAAAAACAGATGATGGTGATTAAAAAAAGCCAATACATAAGAGTAAGAAGACTAAACCTCATCTTGTGTTTTTTTTTTATGCTCATTGTGTTCACTTAGAAAGGTGGCTGAAATAAAAAAAAAAAACTCTCAGCTGTAACAACAGAGTCCCACATTGTTTCATGCCAACTGTTTTTCTGGGGGTGGGAGATCTGGTCACCTTAGTCCCATATTTAAAAAAAAATAAATTCCAGAATCAAATTCCAAATTAGCACACATTTATTTACAAAGAAAAGAAATGAGAAGAAAAGAACTCTGTTTTCAGTTTAATGTCGGGTTTAAATGACCTACAAATCGTCGCATTCTGTTCCTAACTTTTTCTGGAAACAGGACTGACTGTTACAAGTGAAAACTGAATTCAGATATTTTTTTTAAATGTGGTTAAAAAGGGAGGGGCAATTACTTTTTTCAAATAGGGCCAGGTAGATCTCAATGGCTTTTTTCCTTTAATAAATGAAATCATCATTTAAAAACTGCATTTTTGTATTTACTCGGTTTATCTTTGTCTGCTATTAAAATGTATTTGAAGCTTTGAAACATTGTGGCAAGTGTGGCAAATATGAAAAAAAAATGACAACAAATCATAAAGGGGCCAAATACTTTTTCATGGCACTGTATATTTTACTCAGTAATTCCCAGTAATATCTAAGAACCTGGAATATATTCACTACATACCGCATTAATTCATTCAATACATATATTTCAATCAAAAAGATGAAAAATTGATCCTCCAACTAAAGTCTGTATTACTCATTCTCAAAAATGTCATTGTAACCCATCTAATAGTTTTTCATCAGTGAGAAATTGTGTCCGTGTCATCAGCAGAGAGTTAAAACACCTTTTTAACACACAACTGACTATGAGAGTGGATTTTTGCCTGTACTTTTTTAATGCGTCGAGATTAATATTGCACAAATTTCAAAAGAATGAGTTAAGACTTGTCATTTTTAGCAAGTTTCTGATAACAAAAAGCTGCCTGCAGAGAGAAAAGGAACATCATAATCTTAAGTGTTCACACAGAAGCTTGTGATAAAAAGGTGGGGAGAATAAAGTACCCAAGGACAAAAAGTTTAAATCATATAAATGTGTAAAAATAGAGGGTGGACAACCTAATAGTCATAACAGATTTAGACTGTTTGAGGGAAGCGTTGCCCTGAGGTTCATTTAAGTACTTTTCTCTCATCAGTGAGGGAAAAGATCTAAAACTCTGCAAAGAAAAAAATAATTCAGTGCAGACTTTTTTCCTCTCAGAGCTTTTGTCTAAAAATACTGGACACCACACTGCGAAGCAGGGCTCCGATTTCAATTTCACAGAACCTGTATCCATTTGCTTGATGAGAACAGTCGGCGTTGGTCTGGTTCCCAGGCTTCAGTCCGACGAGCCCAGTAAGAGGACGCCTGAGCGATGATGCCCTCTCTGCCCTCCTCTGAAACCCTCCTCCTCTGCTGACAGACACAAACACAAAGACACTGACAGAGGCTCCCAGGTCATGGAGACAAGTCTGTAAGTGTACTATTGTAGCAATGATATTTGCAAATGTGAGTGATGTGAAAGTCCATCTCAACATGTACGGCGGAATCTAAATGTCTAATACCACAAATGAAGATGTACTCTATTTTTTATAATACATACACACACGCAGTTGAGTTGCATGAGCTCCACATTGGCTATCCCAGCAGGATCTGGAAATGTTCTAAAAGACCCCATGCATATCATTTCTCTTACTCTTGTCTTCACGTGGCTCCAAAATTGTTCAGTAGGGTTGAGGTCAGTTGGAGGAAACTCGATGACATTCAACACCCCGTGGACTTCTTTGCTCTTAAAGGCTTAGAATGTGTATAAGAAATTAACTGAGGCTCTGAGTCTGGAAAGAGAAGCCTTAGTCTTGCATTTTTTCTTATGGCCAGCAGTGGGTGAGTCCACAGGTAGACAAAAGGAGCCCTGTTGCTCAGAAGTCTAAAAATGGCCCCACTTCTCACTTGTTTTAACATTGTTTTAACATCTCATGTTTTCATGTCTTCTTTTATACAGCATGAAAGTAGTTTTGTAAATGATGGTCCCGCTCAGAGTCGAATGGACAAAATAACAGGCTTTGCTTTAAGGCGTGGTTACCTTGTGATTGACAAGCCAGTATCATATGAGCAAGCAATGTCCTTGGTTTCTCAGCCAGTGGGATATGTCACAGTGGCTACATCCATCTTTTATAGTCTATATAGTCTTCAAAGCTGTGTTTGAACTCACTTTTCTGCAGCGGTTTGAACCACTCTTCACAAAGATGCAAACCAGAGGCTCAAAAATGCCTCTGAAGAGTAGACTGCTACCCTTCATTGGTCTGGGAGGAGTGCAGTGACTTTAGACTCCACTCTGGGTTTCTCCTTACACTGTACTCGCACTGTTATTGTCATTCAACGGTCTTGGATTCATAAGCAAATAGGACTTTTAAAAGGCGATTTTTTTTTAATTTTTTTTTTTAGATTTGAAAACTGTTAGTGAAGCAGGCAACTAGATCAGGAGGGACAGGCTGTTCCAGAGCTTCAGAGCTGTGACTGTAAAGGACTGGTGCTTGGAACCATTAACAGCTGCTGATTGCAAAGGATATAAAACTGTAACATTTCCATGCAAGCATTTACAGTATAAGTGAACAAAACCATTTTAAAATGAATCCTGCACTGCACAGGTAGCCAGTGTAACACTGCAAAAATAGGTGAAATATGTTCAGAAGTCTAGAAGCAGCATTTTGAACTAACCGTAATCGTGATAATAGTGCCTTGCCCAATCAAGCATATAAAGGACTGCAGTAATCCAGTCTGGATGTGATGAAAGAATTGATCACCCCCTAAGTGTTATTAAAAGAAAGAAAGACTTTAGGTGAGGAAATTCTGTGCAAGCAAAGATTTAACCTTAGCTAAATAACATTTTAAGGAACTGACTGTGGAGTCAGTGTCTGGTTTCAGATAAATGGGTGTCATCAGAATACAAGTGATGGGCAATATTATGCTTTTTAAATGTGGATCCAAGAGGCAGTATGTAAAGTGAAAATAGAACAGGACCTAAAATAGACCCCTGGTCAAAGCAGTCACAGGTCAAAGCAGCTACTTCAGAACCATACCAACCAGTACTGGTGGAAAAGAACCTGTTACTCAGATATACAGTAACTTGAATTTAGCTGTTTCAAGGATGCCAATAAATAGCTAAAAACTATTTGTTTTTGTGATTATGTCATGGATAGTAATATTGTTTTTGGTAGGGGGCTGGGGTCAGTGACATTGACCCCAATATCCACATATAGCAGGGGCAGAGTTTTGTTAATGCCTGATTCATCTACACCAATACCTGGTTTTGAGGATTTGTTTTCTGCCAGTAGCAGAAACTGCCAAAGTGATCCCATCACTCAGAAATTAGAGGAGAAGGGCACCACTGAGAACCTCTTGACTGCTGGGTAAGCTAGTGAGGAGGGCATGCAAAGTTATCAGGGCGGGCATATGCAGCAACCCATCTCTGTCTCTGTCTAGTGGCCCAATCTTTGAGATACTGAAGCAGCACTTAAGTGATACAGTCTCTTCTGGGTGCATTGACTAGCTCAGGTGAACACCCCTTTGACTACTGGTTGATTAAATAGAGTTATGGAGGTGACAGAGGACTGTCTTAGAAGACAGAATATGACTTTTGATAACCTTCCACAAGACCTGATTTCCATATTCTTACATCCTTGCCCTGATCCAGAGCTATCCCTTACATTAAAGTGATGTGCACGAGAAACTTCAGTCATCACAGTTGAGAATGCCCACTGCCATAACTGTTCAGCAACAGAGAGTGACCCCCAGTGTTAGTGGCGCAAACCCTGTTAATAAGTTTGACGTGACACCGCCGGTCTCTGCTTCAGTACCGTTGCCAGGGCGACAGGCTGAAGAGGCCACTGATTGTCTAGATTGCATTATAACTATGCTGGGAGCGTGTTTTGGAAGTGCAGCCACAGCAACATGGTTTGCTCAGCAGGGGTGGTGGGCATACTCGCCATAATCAGATGGCCAATGCCAAACCCTCTGTGCCGTGTGACATTTGTGGGGATGCTGGGCACATTACTCTCTACTGCTGCAGCCAATCAGATGAAAGCTGGCTTAAAGGGAGAGGAGCTAAAACAACTTGTTTCATACAGAGGATGAAGTGAGCACCAAGGCGTAGTATAAGATAAATAATGGTTATTTTGAACAGTGGATCACGCAAGGCTATTCTAGTAGAATCCAAATAACAAAAGGAAGCTGAAAATGGCCATCATAGGTTTGACCATAAAATGTAAATTTTAACTATACCTCCTTAGGTGATCCTGACAAAATGATAGCACTATCAGCAAAATGTAACAGCTGCTGTGGAATCTCACGCTCTGCTTCAGCAGATGGAGTTTTCCTGGTCATCACATTTGAAATGCTGAAATTTAGATTTTTCTTGGCTGCACTGAGGGCTGCGCTTACTTAAAAATCAGTTGAATTATAAATTTGGTCACACAGTACAGCATGTATGTCCAAGAAATCCCTGTGAGCTGAAAGCTCAGGGTTCAGACTGCCTAAACGCTCAGTTTTTTTTTCTACTATTGGCTGTCTCTGCATTAAGAACTTCTCTTATTTAAAAATGGGCTGAATTATAATTTTGGTCAAATATGGGGACATTTTAATTTGAATTGATACAACATAATTTCACAATACATAATACTATTGATGATTAGTAGTATTAATTTATACTATTTTCTCTGAATTGACCTCAAACAACTCATCTTCAGAATAGTTTTAATTTTTGCTGTTGTCTAACTTCTTAAACTACCTAATAATGAATGTTTTAAAATTACAGGGTGGCCTGATAGCTTTCCAGACCAGACATCCATCTCACTGTGACCTGTGTAAACTGCAACTTTCACACATGCATCTCAGAAGCTGTCTGACTTTGGATCGCCTCCGGCCACAGAAACAGCGGATAATGTGCTGTCTCGTGTTCTTCCGCTTCCAAGACAGCTCACAAGAATGAATCATTTTCGACTCACCATGACAAATTTCTCTCTCCTGCCACTGAGAACAAGCATAAATTGAAATGTAATTACCACGAGTTCTTTTGGACGCTGTGTCATTTTGTTAATGTATGAATGATTCATCTCAGAACACAAGGTCCATTTGTATTAATAAATGAATTGCAGACTACACATCTGTTCCCAGGTAAAAAAAAAATAGTTTCCATTTTCATTTTCCTCTTCAGCTTTAAGGACTTCTTTATTCTGTCTGAACTTTGATCCAAAAATTTGTGCTTTACTGCCTCCTAGTGAATATACCACTGGGTGATAATGGGTTAGAAACACTTGTCAGATTATCAGGTATCACTGTAGTGCAATAAATATGACATCTGCTGATTTCCAGCACAATGTACTAAAGAAAAATTAAGCACCATGTGGATCATTTAGCAGCTGTTATGGAGCTTTTCATCATGTCATGTCTTTCCGTTTATTGTGGAAATGTAGTATGTGCTTTCAAAAGTTATGGAAGAAGCTGTTCAGGGAAAGATGCCAAAAGAAGTACAGTGAGGGCCCAGAATTGACCGTTTCAGAGTAAACAGGACACATTTAGATTTTTATTCCAAATTTATCTTAATAAATAAAAACAAGGCAAGATTTGGGCATTGATAAAGTCAACCAATTCAGCTGTGCATGGCACTGATTTTTTTTTATAATTTAGTAAGTGCTAACACATTTTGGATTTTACTTTATAAGAAATATTTCATCCTTTGTTCTGGCTATTACTTGAATAGTCTTGTGTCAAAGGTTTGTTTTTAAAGCTGTGGCTTTTAAAGAGCTGCATTTGTTTATACTAAAATGAAAAAGGCACAGTTATCAATAGACAGCTTCCTCTGACTGTGTAGCGTTACAGGATTACAATGAAAAACTGGACGTTTCTCAGGCAAGTTCTAAATTCCTGCCTCATTAGTGAAAAAGTTTTCATAAGACTCTATTCAGACCTGTGAAACTGTACACCCAATGATTCAGTAGCATGTTGAACCACGTTTAGCAGCAATAACTTGAAGTAATCATTTTCTGTGTGATTTTATCAGTCTCTCACATCGCTGTGGAGGAATTTTGGCCCACTCTTCTTTACAGTGTTGCTTCAGTTCACTGAGAGACTGCAATTAATTTATGCAAAGCTCTCCTAATGTCCCACTGTGGCATTTCAATAAGGCTGAGGTCTGGACTTTGGGCCACTGCAAGACATTTATTATTTCCTTTTTCAGACTTTCTGCTGTATATTTGCTGCTCTGCTTGGGATCATTGTCCTGTTGCATCACCCAGTTTCCAACAAAGCTTTAGCTGTTGGAGAGATGGCCTCACGGCTGACTCAATGACTCCATGGTACCTTGGTCCTGTGGCTTCAAAACAAGCCCAAAACATCACCCCTCCTCCACCGTGCTTCATGAGGTGTTTATGCTGATAAGCTGTGTTTTTTTTGACAGACTTCTCCACTTTGGTCTCTTCTGTCTAAAGAACACTGTTCCAGAAATCTCGTGGTTTGCTCAGATGAAACTTTGCAAAGCTAAGCTGCGCTGTCATGTTCTTTTTAGAGGCTTTCGAGCAAGCCATTCTTGTTGAGCCTTTTTCTAATGGCACTATCCTGAACTTTAACCTTTAACATGCATCTAGTCTCTGAGATGCAACTCTTGGGTTTGCACTTTTTCTGAGCATTGCACAGTCTGATCTTGGGGTGAATTTTCTGGGACGTCCACTCCTGGGAAGATTGGCAACTGTCTTGAATGTTTTACATTGACTGTAGAAGGATTGACTTCAGATTATTTGGAAATGGCCTTATAACCCTTCCCAGGCTGATGGGCAGGAATAATTGCTTCCCTAAGATCATTGTTGATGTCTTTCCTCCTTGGCATTGTGTTAACACACACCCGAATGCTCGAGCCCAGCAAACTGCCAAAACTTCAGGAGCACTTGGCTTCTCCTTACCCTCTTAATTCCTATGGAAGCAGTAAGGGTGCACTTAGTTTTTCACAGGACTGCATAGAGTCACATGACTGTAATTATGGCGTAGATTTCTCTGATAAAGTCTCTAATTTATTTACATTCCTTTTGTAAATGAAAAGCATCTCTGTAGCAAAACAAAGCATATTCAAGGGCTTAATAAATCACCACATAAATTATCTATGAGAGCATATTCATTTTGCAACAAAGTATTTATTTAAGCATTTATTTAATTAAATGTTTATTAAAAAAGTATTTATTTGGATTGTTACTGATGATCCTGGCACTGCTACTCAGTGTTTTATAGCGTCATTGAGCCCGACTTCATATTTTACATCAGTGAGATTTCTAGCATTTTAATCATAATTCCCTTATCACCTCTTCTTCCACTTATGTCTCATTTCTCTACAATAAGTTTTTTCCCCCCCTTCAATAACTTCAAGGGTTGCTACTTACTTTGTAAATACTGTAAATCGATGCTCATGGCACAGAATTGTATATTGCATACCCAAGTTGAAAGTTAAGCCCAGCGTGTCCAGCAGTTGTCCTGCTGTCATTAAGCTGCAGATGCTCCAGAACAGCTACCAAACAGACCTTTCGATCAGACTGTTTTTGCCTGCTGCTCTTTCTGAGATCAGGTATAAAAAGTTGCGCTCACATTACCAAATAACACCACCTGTAGGGATGTTCTGTTTTGTTGGCAGTCTGGCTTTTGCTGCTTAGTTCACCTTCCTGGAAAATATAATGCTTGATGTATGAATAAAATATAAGTGTGGGACCAAAACATGGAGACTGGGTTTGTAAAAAATTTATAAGAAAGTAAATATTATCCAGTTCTAAGTGGCTGACAATTTGGCAAAGACGAAGATGAGGTCATTAAGGAAGCATGGCTGGTCTTGATGCCTTATCAGAATTTCAGGTTGGATGAATTGCAGCGAAAAAGAGATAGTGGGAAGTAATTAAGTGAGAATGAAGTCATGATTTTCCCTCTTGATATTTTGCTACCCAGTCTCACAGCAAAATGTATATTAACTACACTTTTCTACAGTGGAAGAGGCTCTAAAATTATGAGATGCTTGCAGTTTTTTAATGTTCCTTTTTACTGACCTGCATACAAGTCACGTCCATGTCAAATTTTTTCACCTGTGGTTCATATTCTTTGTGGCTTTGCTTTTAATATTTCCTTTAGTTTTTAATTTTGTTTTCAGTAGTTGTCTAGGCTTGTTTTCAGGATCCTTGTGGTACTTTTATTATCTTTAGACTTTCTCTAATGAGATTTGGAGCTTGTGTCCCATGTGGTATCATTAGTTGTTTTGTTTTTTTGTATAATTTTTTTTTGGCTTAGTTTTGTATTGTTTTTACTTACTTTTCTGGGTATTTTTTCTCAGTCGGTCTGGGGTTTCATACTATTTTTAGGAGTTGTCTTTAGGGCCATTATAGGTGTTACACATTTTGCTTTGAAACTGTGCAGTCTTTAATCAATCATCCATCCATGCAGCCATCCATTTTCTTAAATGCTTATCAGGGCCATAGGATGGCTGGAGCCTCTCCCCACTGTCATAGGGCGAGAGGTGGGGTACACCCTGCACATGCAACCATTCTGTCAGAGGGCTAACACTGAGAGACAGACGACCAATCTTGCTCACATTCACACAATTTAAGGTTGCCAATTTACTGTGGGGGAAAGGTAGAGTGACCAGAGAGGACCCACACAAGCACCAGGAGAACTCACAAACTCCACACTCCAATCTGCTGGCTGGCTTCAACCAGCCAGCAGCCTTGAACCATGAACCCCCCTGCTACGAGGCAACAGAGCTTACCACTGCACTGACATGCTGCCCCATGAGAATTGGTCAAAAAAAAAGCATAAAAACTGGAATTCTGTAAGAAGCAATCCTGAGCACCTACCAGCAACCATAAAGCTTAATATTAGACATGCCAAATGTTATTTTTATCAGGAGTTATAGGCATGGGCTTTTCTTGGCCAAGCACAGAAACTTCTTAATCTAAGTCTCTAGTGGTTGTCTCAAAATTCACATTTAAGGGATTTTAGAAATATATCCATCCATCCATTTTCCTGGGCCGGGTCGAATGGGACAGAAGCCTAAGCAGAGAAGCACAGACCTCCCTCTCCCCAGCCACTTCTACCAGCTCATCCGGGGGAACCCCAAGGCGTTCCCAGGCCAGCCAAGACATATAATCTCTCCAGCGTGTCCTGGGTCTGCCCCGGGGGCTCCTCCGGTTAGGATATGCCTGGAACACCTCAACCAATGCACCCAGGATGCATCCTAGTCAGATGCCTGAACCACCTCAACTGGTTCCTTTCAATGTGGAGGAGCAGCAGCTATGTTGTCCGGGGGCTTGTCCCCCTGGTAGGATCTCCCATTGCAAATTGGTCCTGGATAAGGGGCCAGACGAAGAGCGATTCAGAAGACCCCCATGGAAGCGACACCAAGGGAACTGTTTACCCTGCCCGGGATAGGATTACAGGTGCCCCATCCTGGAGCCAGGCCTGGGAAGGGAGCTCGAGGGACAGCGTCTGATGACCGGGCATTAGCCTAGGGTGCCCAGCCAGGCACAGCCCAAAGAGAAGACATGGTCCTGCCCCCTTGCAGGCCCACCACTCGTAGGAGCCTTGTAGGGGTTGGATGCAATGTGTGTCAGGCGGTGGCCAAGGGCAGAGGCCCTGGTGGACCGATCCCCGGCTATCGAGATTTTAGAAATTTTTATTGAATTTTAGAGATGCAGGTGGTGTTTCTTAGCGTTTGGCGTTTTGGAGTTTTTCCTCCTTCAGACAGAAGCTTCATGGAGTACCAGCAAACCTCAGAGATTTTTAAGGCAGTTTCGTCTTTTTCCTCCACCTGCAGACTGAAAATAAGCCCACTGCACACAGCTAGCTGAGAGATTTTGGACACCTTACTTTCTTTCACTTCAACCAAAACACTGAAAATCGATACTTTTGAATGACAAGACGGTAAAACTTTAAGCAAAGTCACAACACCAGCTGCAGCTGCTCGGTCAGTTGATGGCTAACAAACTCACCAGTGACACGAGGTAAATTATGAATATAGTGAAAACAAACAAGACTGTCCAGTTCACGCCAGAGCTGCAAAACCAAAAACCCTCACAGAGTTGTTGTGAGTGAATAACGGCAGCAGAATAACCGCAAACTGGGTGAAAAGTTTTTTTTTTAGAAAAAAAACTTTTTTCCCCCCTCCCAGCTCATGAGTAATCTCTACACGCATAATATTGCTGTAGCTTAATTAAACATTTATAAAGTGATTGTCTGCTGTGCCAGTGGTTTAGCAGCATTTGGCTGCAGCTGCCTGTCCTGGACTAATCCTCTGTATTTTGTGCTGAGAGATAACGAAAGGGTGACAGGACAGAGAAGAGGAGAGGGAGGAAAAATGGGTTGCGGCTTTCCTTGCAAACAAATACGACAGAGAGGTGAAAGCTGTGATCCATGCATCTGTCTCGACGCTTCTTTTCTCTCTTTGGTTTCACTCTTCGCTCCTATCTCTCATTCACACTTTTTTTTTTGCCTCTCTCCCACCTTCTGTCTTCCCTTTTCATCTGTCTCTTTCTCACTAATGAGAGCCAGTGGGGTTTCTCAGCAGCCTAACAACCAGCATGTTTGTCTCTGCCCAGACACCAGGGGCCCACAGATTACAGCTCCCCCACAGACTAAATGAATACACAAATAAGTACAGGGCTCCCAGTATATTTTCGGCAGGACCACACTGCACTAAGAATATCACACAATGAAAAATGCATGCAGCAAGAACGGTGGCAGAGGTGAAGGCAGGGCCAGGGGCACCTTGCATCTGATTGGCCCCTACATACCTCATACCAGAGTCAAAGGGTAACAGAAGGACGGCTTGTTAGTATTACGGATGGAATATTGAACGGGCCGAGTGAAGATGTGACAGACCTCTGTACCAGGCGCAATTCCAGGTTTTATTAAATATGGAGGCACAAGGGGGTGTCAAGAGGACCGTGGGTGGAAAATTCTACTGGAAACAAATAGTGTTAAAAACTGACTTAAAAAACACCGAGCATGATGATTGGGCTCTTGTGGGGAAAGTATTTAGATCATTTAAAAATAGCAAAATTTCAGTGAAAAAGTCCCACATTTAAAGCATTCCTTCACTTAAGGAAATGTTAAAAGAGTATTTGCATCAAAATATACTTCAAATACCTGATCTAAAAGTACTAATTTATTAATCAGTACATGACTTAAATGCTGCAGGCAGAGCTAATGTTAATGTACTCCTTGTTAGTTTCATGTTAATTTATCAATAGATTTATACTGATCTAATTCTGCAAAATAATTACTCACTAGAACTCATCATTCAGTGGGATTACTCACTGTCAGATTGACATTAGCCCAGTTACTTTTCTTTGGGTTGGGTCGAGTGTAGCGTAAAATAAGTGAACTATTCTTGTTGGGAAATCAATCAACGTCAATCAGAAACAAAAGAGTCACAAAGAGATTTCTGAGCTATTAACTATAAAATAAAATGTGATGCAAAATGACCAGACACACACAAAAAACAGACTCAGAAAGATAAAAACAGATTCAGAGACCACAGATTCAGAAGGAGCGCAGACGGACAAGAAGAACACTGATTTGTAAAAACTCACACAGCTTAAAAATGACCATGTAATCAGAACTTTAAATCTCTTGAGACCTTCACAGTTTTCTAATGCCTCTTCTCAGCAGGAATCACAACTATCAAAAAACAGTCAGACCCAAAATGACCACAAAAAGACACAAAGCAACAACAGATTAGGGGAAAAAAATGAAAGTAGATGTAAAATGACCCTGTCATTAATAAGAACCAAACCTCTAAACGTGCCTCATCACAAACATTTTCTGCCCAGCATGAATCCAGAAGTGCATCAGAATATTAATGTAACAATGCCTTTCACCATTTTCACAATCCTGATGCTCTAATTAGTGCCTGGAGATAATAACGTTCCTCATAGTTACTGCAATCATTTTACCATTAGTCTGACATTTTATTAAAGCCTTGGTTGGACAGTTGTTCCAGGTAAAGTGTCATTTTCTTATCTTAGTTACATTGCAGGGGGAAATCTTATCTTCATTACATGGAGGAAAACAGGTAGGAGAGAATTACAGAGATGGACTGCATCCATCTTTACCCTGCTCCATTATTACAGTCTGCAACCGCTGTGAAACACAATCTCTCACACAGCATCGGCACTGTCTATGGGCTGCCAGCTTCATTACTTCATCAATCTTAATGCTGGAAGTAAAAGAGTTTTATCCTAATCAATCCATGGCATGAAAGTCTTTAACTACAAGCTGTTTAAATACATAGCAAATAATATTAAAGATAAAATTATCTAATGACAGACTGTGGATTTAGTTCACTGATTGCAAAGGGAACGACTAAAACTCCAGTACAACACCTTCTATATTCTGACTTCAAAAGCACATAACTGAATGTAAATATTTCCAATATGACCACAAACTAAAAGTATGTAGAGGTTGAGTACATTGTATGTTATGGCTGCTGTACCGAAATGCATTTAACGCAACGGGTTAGTGTGTGTGTGTGTGTGTGTGTGTGTGCGTGCGTGCGTGCGTGCATGTCTAAATTATATAAATTATTACAAGCAAAACTGTAAATGACTAGTTTTGCTTGCAAGGTTTGTTTCTCCTTGACAAACTGATACGGCACATGCCACATTTGAAAATGAGAAGCAAGGCTGCCATCTACTGTCAACACTAAATTACTTCAGCAGAATGAGCCCCTACATATGAAAATAATGTCTACACTATATTTTTTGTATAGTCTTTTTAGTCTTTAGGAAGCAACACTGATTGACAATCAGTTTCACATGCTGTTGTGCAAATGGAATAGACAACAGGTGGAAATTATTGGCAATTAGCAAGACACACTCAATAAAGGAGTGGTTCTGCAGGTGGGGACCACAGACCACTTCTCAGTACCTATGCTTTGTGGCTGATGTTTTGGTCACTTTTGAATGTTGGTGGTGCTTTCACACTCATGGTAGCATGAGACAGACTCTACAACCCACACAAGTGGCTCAGGTAGTGCAGCTCATCCAGGATGGCACATCAATGCGAGCTGTGGCAAGAAGGTTTGCTGTGTCTGTCAGTGTAGTGTCCAGAGGCTGGAGGCACTACCAGGAGACAGGCCAGTACACCAGGAGACGTGGAGGAGGCCGTAGGAGGGCAACAACCCAGCAGAAGGACTGCTACCTCCGCCTTTGTGCAAGGAGGAACAGGAGGAGCACTGCCAGAGCCCTGCAAAATGACCTCCAGCAGGCCACAAATGTGCATGTGTCAGCA